>JALNIO010000893.1:0-26501 GCA_023509875.1 Rugonectria rugulosa | reverse complement strand
GGGGGGGGGTGTTAATCTGTGTAGTGTCTTACTGGCAAACTCGATGATGCCGCTGTCGAGGAGCAAAGCGAGACCCTCGATCTCGGGCCAGACGTCGCGGATGGTGGCGCCGGGCTTTTTGAGGACGCGATCGAATTGGAGGAACTGGAGAGAACAAGTCAGCGGAATGTGTGAGAGGGGGCAGTCGAGCAAAAGACTTGCAATGTTTTCGAGCACCTCGATCTGTCCGTACCAGCTAAAGTCGTTGTAGATGTGCATGGAAAAGTCGTCCTGGTCGCGCTTGCAGGTCTGGAGAATCCACCAGCGGAAGCGATCCTGGGCGAGCAGCGACGAGACACATGGATAGTCTGGGTGGAGGGAGGCGAGCTTGCCGATAATGTCTTTATCGGCCTTGTCCTTGTTGCTGCTGCCGGCAGCTTGGTCACTCTCATCCTCGTCTTCGTCCTCTTCATCATCTTCATCCTCTTCATCCTCATCGTCGTCATCGTTGTCATTGCCATCATTCCTGGGCAGGCAGACAAAGTCCCAGTCCTTGGTCCCGTCGCCCTCTTCCAGCTTGACCTCATCTTGCATGGCCTTTTCCCGACGCGCCCAGTCGGCGGCCTTGAGACCCAGCTTGGCCCTGTGCGCCTCGAGCCAGACGCCGTTCTTCTCCCACCAGGCGCGCGAGCCCAGCGTCATGGACCGGTCCGGGGGGAAGGCTTCGCCATTGGGGCCGCGGGGGATGCGTTAGGCGGGGGCGTCGCTGGACGCGTCTGCTGCAGCGGAAGCGGTGGTGTTGGCTGCAGCAGAGGAGGAGGAGGGAGCAGCAGCAGCAGCAGGTTTGCGTCCTCTGGATTTTTTGGCGGCAGGCTGCTGCTCAGCGCTGGAGTTTGCGCTGGTCTCGGCGAGAGGGCGCTTGCCTTGAGCTTTTGCAGATCTGGGAGGCATGTTTTTACTTGGTTTGCTGTATCAATCTTGGGGTCAAGTACGGGGTGGAATTGTACAATGTATGAAGATGGATGATGCTCCTACGCGTGGATGACGCGTGAAGGTCCTTGTTTGTTTCTTATTCTGCTTTTCTCTCTCTCTCCTTGCATGAGATAAGCCAAGACAGGGCTATAACGATTTTTGGTGTTTATCGTTACAGAGAGGTTAAAGCATGTCGCGTTTTGGGCGCGATTTTCAGTGCACAGAACACTATCCCTCTACGCTCTCGACAGCTCAATTAACAGCCCAATTGACACCAAAGGAAGCGATAGCAGCGACAGTAGTGCGGTGCCTGGTCATCTGCTGATATGTATCTTTTAACGTGTTTACTATATAAAATACCAGAGAAGTAGCTGGCAGTGTACATGTGGTCTGCTGATGGTGTTACACGTCTTGCAGTCCATCTCGTCATACAGAGTACTGTAGGTACGGAGTACGGAGTACATGGCCCTGTTTTACTATACTACTGTATGTACTCCGTACTGTAGGCGTAATTGGGCATCTTACAGGGTGGATAACGCGTAAACATCTTGTTTTGCGGTTCGTGTTTGGGGTAATCAAGACGGGAAGATCCCTTACAGGGGTCCCTCCAGCTTCCACCTCGGTACCTTATCTTACGTATACGCAAGCAGGGGATGAATTCAGGTTCCTTATCCAAGCAAGTATTGATGACTGCGCTTTTTGTATTCATGAAATATATGACATAAAAATCCAAATACCTAGACAAATTGACCATCCGTGGCCTGCCTCGAAATCACATATACTCATACCTACCTATGCTCACAAGACGGACGTCAACCCCTCCCATTATTCTCCAAAACAGTCCAACCAGTTCCATCATATCCAACGTTTCAAACATACACTGTTGATATTCGTACATGTATTACATCTACCTTTTACCCTCCGTGACCTTCATATCATATACGCTGATGCTGCATCCGGACATCCCTCGTCACCACAATCCCCTGCGTCGGCGAACCAGGACTCATATCGTGCAGCTTGATGGGACTGGGCACTCCCTTGTCCTCCGTGCCTATGCTGGCGTCCGATCCATCGTCTGTCAATCGCGCAAACGGGTGCTCGTCGGTTTCCGTCGTCTTGTTGGTCGCTCTCGCATGCGAGTGCGATGTCCCGTAGTTATCCAGCCCCCATGTTCCCGAGAACTGGCTTCTGCCTTCTTGCCCAGTGCTCTTGTCTTTTCGCTGCGTGCTTCGCGATAAGGGGGTCAGGTCGAGGAGCCCAAACGAGATCTTCTTCAGCACGGGCTTGGCGAAAGGGAGGCAGGCTGCAAGCTGTCAGTATTCATTCTAAAGCGCCAGGCTCGTTTGTCCCAAACTCACCACAGACAACGGCAATGTTTCCCTCGACCATGGTCAGAATTCCGACTGGAACGAAATTCCAGGTGATGTCCTCATCTAGGAGATTGGTTCGCAGCAGCAAGACCAATCGTACGGCAGATACAACAGTAACACTATAAACATGTCAGTTGAGTCGCGTAAAATCCCAAGCAGCCAGCCAGAGCACCGTACAATATTCCCACTAGAAAGATGCCCGAAAGTGCCACCCTACCGCCAGCTGGAAGATGAAGTCTCCAGACGTATGGCAACGGGAGGAGCATCAGCAGAATGTCTGTGATGATTGTGGGAACAGCATTTCCGTAAAAGAACTGCATTTGATCGACGTCGCAATGGTACTTGGACGTAGGTAATGGGTTATCAGGGTCGTATCGGGCCCATATTGCTCTTGTTGGGGAGCACTGCAAGAGTGTCACCAGGAACTGCGGACATTAGCAAAGATCTCTACTGAAGAAAGGATATCAGCATACCACTGCAATGCCCCAAGCACTCACAATACCAGAGAGTACCCAGATGGGCCACCTCATCGAGCGCCATACGCCAAAAGATCGCCAGTAAAAGGCAAGAATGGACAGCTTGGTGGACCACAGAGTAAAGGTATAACAGATCTCAGCGATGAACAAGCCCAGTGCCCATGCATACGTCGCGTCCGACTTGCCTGCCCAAACGTGTTGGCCAACCCCGCGACTCGTAGCTAAGACGCAGGTGAGCAGGTGCATAGCTATGAACAGACTGAGAAATATACTCACCATATCCTGCCATTCCAACAACGTGGCCGAGACTGGCAACCTAGGCTCGTGGTCAGCATGAAATGTTTTTCGTACTTGAGACAGAAACGAAAAAGAAAAGAGACTCACCAAAGCTGCAATAATGAAGAAGTCGTCCAGCCAAAGATTCAACCCTTTAATCTTTCGTCCCACGATTCTCATGATTAACACCGAGAGAGCCATCACCCACGTTACCACAGACACGGCAATGATGGTTGGCCTTCTATCCTCGCTGAGGTCGACCCCCTCGGGCGCCGAAGAGCGGCTTGAAGCCATAATTTGGTACTGTCACGATAGACTCAACATTAAGCGAAGATGAGATGAAAAGATGCAGGTCCTCCGAGTCCCTGATAGCTTCGTCAAGAACCAACGACCGGTGGACCATCAAGACCAGGGGGGCCAGGGGATCTGAACCCTGAAGAAGCAGGTCGAGTTCTCGGGAGCATTATCAACGAACCACTCGTCAGCTCATGATGCAGTCCGCGGGATCCCGCGTGGTGGTTTGCATATGACTGGGATGCCGCTCCTCTGCTGTGGCCCTGCGGCATTACCACGTTCATCTTAATGGAGACGGGGCGGGAATGGGTTCAGTTCTAGTCTCTCGTTGGCTCCTGAACGAAGGCAGTTGACGTTGGCATCTGGGATTCAGTGCGATTTTCCCGTATTCCCGGTCATTGGACAGGGATGACGAGCCTTATGCAACCCGATTCCTGTCCGTGTCTGCATTTGTGTGTTTGTTAAATTGTTACCTGACAGTGCCCCTCCTTGAGCCAAGGATCCTCTTTGTGTTTGACCGAAGCAATAAGAAGCAAGGCCGTCGTCATGCAGCTTGACGCCCAGTCCCTGTGGGAGGATTCATATAATGCCGCCAATGCCAGTCCATTCCTTCACAGCCTTCCCTCTTTCTCAGGTGGCTATAGGCCGTCTTAAGAACGCATTGCGTAAGTTGAGCATCAGTTGAGGCTTCCTCACGATCCACTCCCACCGCACAAGCCAAGCTGGATGGAGAAACATCGACAACTCTACGGAGACCTGAACCATGGTATGAGCCTGTACAGGTACAGGGCCAACAGAGATAATGGGGTCAAGGTGGAGTGATCGTTTCAGTTGCCCAGGTTTGCGGTGCGAGCCGTGCCAAAGTCGTCAAGGTCCTCAAGGCGAGATATATAAACCGATCTGATCTTGACCGAACTCTACGGCCCAATATTAAGCCAGGCCTTCCGCAAGAGTCGGTTCGAGTCATCACTTTAAACAAACAAACGCTGCCTAGTTTCCCAAAATGTCCCCCACCAAGCCAACCTTTATCGTCTTCTCCGGTGCCTTCCACCCTGCATCCTGCATGGATCTTCTCCTGAAGCAGTTGCATGCTGCAGGGTTCCCGGCCGAGGCCTACGGTCTCCGTTCCGTTGGTGATCGGGAGGCAGTTGTCGACGACGACTCGAAGTACATGACATCAGTCATCACGCCTCATCTTGACGAGGATAAGGATGTCGTCTTTGTCGTTCATTCGTTTGCTGGCTTCTCCGGCAGCGCTGCTCTATCTGGCTTGAGCAGACAAAGCCGCCAGAGCCGGGGAGAAAAGGGCGGAGTCTTGGGCTTTGTGTACTTGTCCGCCTTTATCCCCAACGAAACCGTGTCCCCGTTTGACATGCTCGGAGGCAAATGGGCGCCCTGGCATGACGTCCACGTATGTTTTATTCCGTAGACTCCTCTCTTGAATTCGTCTGCTAATAATAATCACAGGAAGACACGGGCTTGATCACACCCAAGGACCCGGTCAACACCTTTTACAAGGACTGTGACGCCGAGCTCGCCGCTGAGAACGTCAAGGCGCTCAAGGGTCAATCCATCAAGGCCATGAAGTCGGCAGCAGCTTCCATTGGCTGGAAAGAAAAGGAGTACAACGGTCGCCGTGCTTACATTCGCTGTTTGGAAGACAATGCTCTACCGCTGGTAGCCCAGGACGCCTTTATCGGCCGGTCTGGAGTGGAATGGCGCGTCAAGAGCATTGCGTCGTCCCACAGTCCGTTCCTTTCGAAACCTGAGGAGACTGCGGCAATTCTGCAGGAGCTCGTTGGCGAGTTTCAATCCGTGGAGTAAGATGGAAATGCATCATGAGGCGTGAATACCAGTGAATTGAGCCATGTCACGAACAGCGTAGTACATGGGGTTACCGCAGGCAATCAACATCATGTAGAGGTGAAGATGTAGAGTCATAAAGGAGGTGAGAATCGTGCCACGGTTCAGACGGCCCGTTCAGAGATAAATGAAGAGAAATCAAATAGATAATGACTTCAATCATACCAGTCAATTCGACTGTCAATCTGAACTGAGCAGATGACTTCTCAGTGGTTTTCATGATGGATTGATGATGATCCTAAGTAGTGAGGTTCTTCCCACGAGGCCCTGGTGATACACTCTGTGCACAAGTGCCTTTCAAGACCTCAACTTCCGCAGGCTTCAACTTTCAACAGGAAGACTACCTAGGTACCTTAAGAATGCTTTCTTAAAGGAGCCTTGCGAATACCAGAATGAAGCGAACCAGAAGATCACATATGCCCCTTTACATTGTCAAGTCTAAGACACATAACTACTCTGGGCCCTAAAGCTCTTGGCTCTTTATCCATGAGATGGTTCCTGGATAACATATGATCCAAGGCTCATCATCGGGTCTATGACTCTATCTAGCCTGACTATCATGTTTTGATAACAAGCTCTTAGCCAATCACTTGATACCGTTGACTGATGCTCGTCATACACCCTGCATGTATGAGTGATATATACCTAAGAGTCCATTCTGAGCCTTACTCTCATCCTGGATGATGCATATTAAGATCAACCTCGACCGCATTTAAATTCACAACAGAACGAAACATCTAACAAAACATATGCTGTGAATTTATACTCTAGAAGCGTATTAGGCCATCTAAACTGAATCGTCGCACCCATCGATCATGATCATTATCATATTTTCCCGTCGCTCCCAGAGGACCGCGACGGGCTCTACTGATAGTCGCCCTTCTGGGTCGTAAAGTTCTCAATGGTGGACAGGTTCTTGATGCGGTTGAGGAGCAACTCAAGCACACGGTATCCAGCTCCAGCAGAGTATCCAGGCAACTCGTGTCCGGCCAGCTGCACCTCGTAGTAAGTCACACCACGTTCGTAACCCCAGGCGCCCACGGTACCAGCCTCGCTCAGCCTGCCTCCGTTATACTCGGGGTGGAAGGGCACGTAAAAGATTTTATCCTGGGGATACTTTTGGAATCCCTGCTTTCCGTGCCACGTGGTGTTTTGCAGCGCAAATAGGGTGCCGTTGGGCGGCAGGATGAAATCGAGACGACCAACTCCAATGATGGTGTTGTTAGTGTGCTCGATGACACGCTTGAGGACATCAGTTTGTGCAGGAGCCAAGGAGGTGTCACTCGCGTTGGAGTTGGGGTCTCCGCCTCCAAAGACATTGTTTGGCGTGCACTGGTACCAGTCGACATGAGGAGCGTTGATGGCATCTTGCACATCTGTACGGTTGAAGTAGACGGTAGCACCAACGGGGGAGTAGTCACCCTGGAAGAAGAAATGTCAGTCTGGTTTCGTACGGGAATCAAATAGTTATTTACCTCGTTGACAATGCCCAGGTGCGAATAGGTAAAGGGGCATGTGTCGGTGATGTGGTAAATGTTGAAGCACGGGTTGATGTCCAGGGCAGCGTAGTAGGTGTAGTCAAAGATGTCGCAAGTATAGTTGCCGGTGGGGTCATCATAGGGATCAGGAAGCACGGGGAAAGGCCCAGGTGGCGGGAAAGTACCGTACTTGTCAAGGTAGGTAGAGAAGTTGCAATGCTCGTGGGTCCAGCGAAGGGCATTCGTGGTGGACTCGTTGAGGTTCAAGAGAGACTTCCAGGACTCGATGAACGGATAGATGACTGCCTGCTGCTGTAGGGTGCCGTCCCCGAGGATAGGGTCGTTGATGGCCACACCGCCCAAGTTCCAGTACGTGTCGTTGTCAGCCTCGATGAAGGCATCTGCAATGTAGGGCACGTAGTATCCTGCATAAGACTCTCCAGTGATGTATGTGGTGGCACCGTGCAGGTCAAACGTCTCAATGAAATTACGCCAGAAGCCGACAAACTGACGACCGAGCTCTACCTCGTTTGTGATGTTGGGCTTGCCTTGGCTGAAGCCGACTCCAACGGGCTGCTCAACCCAAATGACGTTGGTCCTGTTTTTGTCAGCATCTCTATTCAAACACAGAGCGATAACAAGGTGTGCTTACAGATTGGTCCAGCTGTACGAGTTGGGAACGGGCGCCAGTGTGCCTTGCTGCCACAGAAAAGGGCCATTTTCCGTCAAGAGACCACTGAGGGAACTGCAGCCGGGGCCTCCGTTGAGCCTACAAAACCAATGTCAGTAAATTTACTTGAAAACCTCGTCGCTTCGTGGCACTCACCAGATGACGACCTCGTCGGTGGCCTTGGGGTTGGTGCTGGGGAAGAACCAAAAGTACAGCTTCCTGGTCTCGTCCTCGGATTGAGAGATGGGGAGCAAGCCAGCATACGACTCGCCAATGTCAAAGTCGACGTCTGGGATGGCAGTGCCGTTGACGACGAACTTCTTGCTCTTCTCAGTGAGGAACTTGGACTGACGTCTCTCCTTCAGCTTGGGGGCTGGCTCGGGACCCAGGTCGCGCCTGAAGTCGAAAGGCTTGGGACGTTCATGACTGAAGGCCTTGATGGCACCCTGGTTGAAGGCTGCCTCGGACAGTGACCCAAGGGCCAGAAACAAAGACAACACCTTAAACTGCATGTTGACGATCAGTTCCAAGGTTGTTGTGGTAAGCTTAATGGATAGCTGCGAACGGCGGGCTGCGGCTGGTCATATACTTGTACGATGTACAAGTCTATGTACAAGGAAGGCATTGTGCATCAACTCATTTGCCCTTGTCCATCACTCAGACTTGCGTCATATGCAACTTGACATCATAGGCAGCAGTCGATGGACTTTTGCATCAGCGAGGATGCTGGTATTGCTGCTATCGAGGAAGGAGGTCGGCAACTCGGCAACACAGACAGGCATAGGGACCAATGCGGCCGTCGTCGGGCCTGCCAGAAGGGGTTTAGGGAGGGAACAAAAGTCCCGGCGTACGGAGTACGAGTACGGTCGACGGATTACGGAGTACGGGGACCGAGTACAGCCAACAGTTGCACGATGTGCTGAGTGACCTTGGGCGTGTCTCGAGTTGAGTGGCACTGCATGTACCCAGCCTCTCTGGTTTCTGCCTGCTTGCCTGCCAGCTTGCTTGCCTGCCCTGTCGTGCGGTCAGCTCGCAGCTTCCGGCTCCATCGTCAGCGTAGCAGAGGGGTAGACCGTCCGTCCGCAGGAAGGCAAGAGAGGGGAAGAGAGGGGTCAAACCAGCAGCAACAAACCGCATTGGGGCACTTTTGTCATGCCATTCGAACTTCTGTCGAGCACGAGATGACAGGCCTGGGCCCTTGTCGCGTCCAATGCTTGGTCGAGGAATGAATCGTTGATCCGGGATGGGCGCTGCTCTATTCCCGTTTCAGTGCATCCCCAGTGCGCCTCCAGTGCGCCTCCAGTGCACCTTCAGCGTGTCTCCAGTGCGCCTCCAGTGGCGTTGGGGCGCCTCCCTGCGGGTGGACACCCCGGATCGGCGCGCAGTTGCACCCGAAGAGCGCCTGGCGCCCTATGCACCGCCACTCGCTGGATTGCTGGCTTGTCTCTGGAGCAACATTCGCCAATCACTTGCGTATTTTAAAATTAGGGTAAGCCTTCCGAAGTCTGTCAGCAGTAGTGTGCACATAGTGTGGCAAGTCCGGCTAGTTTAGATGAGACAACGGGAGCATCGGGCAGCACCCAATCGCAGCCTGCAGTGAGTCTTTGGTGGTTGCTGCCATGCAAGATTAGTCCCAGCGCCACCCTGAGCTAATTTGAGACCTTCGATCGACATACCTGTAGGGTAATAAGAGAATAAAGGAAAAGACATTTAGAAACAAAAACATGAACAATTTCCTTGATATGCAAGTTTATTATTCTTCTCTCAAGCAGAAACTCAAATCTCCCTAGCTTAAAAAAGTGGAATGTGTTTTCCCTAGGTGGGTTAAAGACGTTGTGTAGGTAATAACGGACAATGAACTCTATGAAATGACACGTGAAGATGAGAAACAACGTTGGGATGCAAGGTCTCAGCATCATGGACAAGTCATGTATTTGCCTTTTCTCTCGGCAACTCTCATCAGGTGGCGGATTCAACCTGCTCAACGGGCTAGGCCTAGGCTCGTAGATAATATCCACAGGTAGCTCTTCCGTTTCACGTCTAATGCTTCGCCGTTGTAAGTGTCGCTCAGCTTCGGCTGCAGCGCAAAGTCGACTGTTTGGATTGGAATATTTGTTTACCCAATCAAGCCTGTAGTGGCGTCGCTGTCTTACAACTGGCTAATAGTGGGTATAATTAAACCGTACGCCTGCTCGTTCTCAACGAGGTATGCATCTAAGCTAATAGATTGACTTATGGAGGCTCGGCAAGTTGAGGTGAGCCACGATGCCGTCTCGAGCGCATGGCACATGATGTGAATGCCGAGAATCTAGAACAGAGTGAAGTCACTAGCCTAAATGAATACAAGGGACAAGGGCTGCTGGAGGCGACTCAGATGTGAAAATTTGACAGGGACGATGATTCGATTCGGATGTGAGAATTCATTCCTTTTGGTGAAACGAGGACAAAGAATCGCACGGCGAGAGGTATGAGAAACAACAACAATGGTTCTAAACTCAAATTCGACCTATTTCCTAGAAAGGAGACATTCAAGAAACAATTTTGTTTCGTTCCAAGTACACCCAACAGCCACGCCACAAACAACGCACAGTCAGTGGAGTTAGAGCAGTGAAGAGTCCGCATCGCCGGTTTCGGTTACACCTTGATCTTTTATTTCTTTCGTCTCTTACTAGGGGCACAGCAGTTAGTCAAAATCTACAATGTCTCTAATGTAATCAGACCACCCCACGGCTGAATGCCTACCCCGCGTTGGCATGTCTATCGGGGTAATAGAACGATGTCGAGATCGCTCTGATGGAGCAAAGATGGGCTGTATCTGGATCGTCCACTGACCCCGCCTCAGCGCCATCTGTGTCATTGCTTGCCGTAAGAAGCAAAGGAGTGAGAATTGTGACTATGAGAAGATGGGTAGTTACATGTAAGAAGAAGACTGGAATGAAGGCGGAACGGGCCGTGGATACCTCAGCCCTGATCTCGGCATGCCTATGCTTAGATTGTATGCGGTTTAAGAAAGTAATGAATACCCACCTATCGACGGCATTGTCTCTGCTTGGAATTTGCCATTCCTCCCGCAACTGACATCAGCTTACCTGCATCGGCAAGACGTCAGCCAAGAAAATCCCCAGAACTATTCGTGCCCCTCGATATGGATACCACATCTCTTCTCGGGTTGCTCTCCCCCCTCTGATGTTGATGATCGTGGAATCAGCACCTCAGATACGTAAAATCCTCTATAGAGGACCTAGATAATCAACTTGTAGACCTTTGCTATTACAAGCAATAAGACTTTAGATCTAGATATTGTGTCTTCCTGGCAATATGAAGTTGTGATATTTAGAAATTCTCTCTAAATCTGACACAAGAAGCCATATGCCAGAAAACTATGTCAGCAGGCGGCCACTTGCACAAGTGCATCTATGACAGCCGAGAGACGCCCGAATTTCAGCCTCGATCCCCCATTGGTGACCTGGCTCGAGACTTTTGGCGAGTGCTGCATGAACGTTCACCAAAATGCGACTACAGAGCTTGCTAACCAGTTCTTGATAGATGCTCCAAGTAAGTTTCTCGTAAGATCCAAGGCAATAGACAATGTAGGGATATGCAAAGTTGAGAGGCTCAGTGACAGCAACGTGATTCTACATCATACTTGATCAAATTGCACTCACTCTCTTGCTAACAATCCCGGTCTTGGTAGAGGGGACTGTGACAATAAGGTCGCAAGTAATGGCATAGCTATGTAGCCTCGGGATGATATATTAGAAAGTCAACTCTGTTTTGTTCATAAGCAAATTGTTGAACGCCACAATATCGATGCGTGCTGTTGTTTCATGGTTGAAAAGGGCATTATAGACCCCTTGGATGGCTTGGGGCCTCTGTTACTACACCTAATACTACGCCAAAATCCTTCTACAGCGTCAACTAAGAAGTCGTAGATTTGCGTGGATTATTAATTTATCTCTACATATTGGGACTGCGTATATTGTTCCCTCGAACAGTAAGCAAACGTGAACTAAACATAAGCCCGTAGCACACAAATTGTCATCAGCTTTGTCTACAACTCATCTACATTAATCATTGACCACCTATATCGACTTCCTCTGCTCTCGAAACCTTCCTGCCTCTAGGGAACTTCTCATCGTGATCTTATTGACCCTACCGGTCTCGGGGATCACCACTATTATTTATTATGATGTGTGCCACCATAGATGATATAACCCTCATTCTTAGCGTGTACTCCCCCGTGCCTAACGTCTCCATGGATAAAGTTATCGGTTGTGACATTCCATCCTGAGGCCTAAATATGTTAGTACACTTCTATTGATTCTCTTCATGTGCCTTTGCGTACATTTGAAGCATTCTTCTGGAGAACGGATGGGATCAATTTCCTGAGCTCCCCCAACACCACGTTGTACTCGTCGTCTCGCTTCTCGAACCTGCCAATATTGTCATGGTCGCTCTGCAGCCCTACTAGGACTGCATGTTCAGAAGGTTTTGCAATCTGTTCATCCACCAGCTGTAAACAGTACCATCAGCAGGAGTTTAGAAATGATCGCTGATCTGAACGTACCTTTTTGGCGCCAGTTGGAATCTTTTCATAGAAGGCCAAAATTTTAATTTCTGTTTCCCCAAGTCCCTTTCTGGGAGAGTTACGAAACTTTTCCGCGATCTCACATGCCTCTTGAGCACGAATACCTTCATTTGCACTACCTTCCGTATTCATCACGTCCTGAACCACTGTTTCAAATGACTGAGTCCCATTATTACAGAGCGGTGTCCCAAAGAACACCATCCCACAAATGTACTTGGAAAGTTCGTTCTCTTCAGCCATCTTGTATTAATAGGTTAGCATGTAGTCTATGTGTGTGTAATAGTGGCCCCTACCTTTGCAGAAACAATGCCCCCAAGGCCGCGGGCGACGAGAATGATTGGACGCTCCTTATGGAGAGGAGGTTGTATCGTTAGCGGTGTAGAAGACATTGAAAAGTATAGCTTCTTACAGTCTTGGGATTACATCGTAGGCGGCTCAACTCTGCTTGGAGATCGCGAGCATGGGCTTCAAATTCTTTGGATTTGGTTTTGGCATCATACCCAAATCCTAGAATACGGGCTGATTCAATATCTCCCCGAAGCCACTCTTTAGGCCACACTGTGCCATCCTCAGCGGCCCATCCCTCCCAACAATTGTCAGAAGGTTTTGAAAGGAACACAATGCTAGAATCTATGTGAGTCGGGCCTTATGAAGTCACGGGATATGGAACCTGGAGTTGTTGAGCTTACTCGACTTGTGCGTCCCTGTCCCTGTCATCACCAGTCCAAGAAAAAAGCTTAGAATTGTTCTCAGTAGACTTAGGCGGAGGCATGTTATCGGCTTTGATGAAAAAATGTCGGAAGTAACGTTCGAAGTACCTGAATAGTGTTAAGCAGTGAGATTGAAGTGGTTGTGAGCGCCGATTCTTCCAAACTTACGGCTTCGCCATTGTTTTATAATGTTATGTAACTTACCTACCTACCTATAGGTAGGTTGATATACGTAGATATGCAGGTGACAAGAATCGTAGAATGCCAAGCGCTCAGACAAAAAACTTGCTCTTCACACCCTGAAGACTTTTCATCATGTGGCAGTATCTCATTCGTCGAATTCTTTGCTCGATTATTGGGAAATGCACTTTACCCTACCAATTTGCTATGGCGAATGCCCAACATTACGTGGCCTATTCAGCCACATTAGCACTATTGTTGGAGCTAGCAGTGCATGCCTCGCAGCACTTGTATACATACAGGCTGCCACATGCATGAATCATCTCATCAAGAGAAACGACGCGGCGTTCCCGTCAATGACAAAGAATCATGATCTGATCTATGTAGTATTCGATTACTGCACTTTCAATCTCCTGATGGGTAGCATTGGCTTATATTTTGCAGAAGGCTGTGATTCGATTTATTCTCCTTCCTCCTTGGGCGGTTATCACTACACTTTCAAGTAACGAAAGCGTGATGTGATGGTGTGATTCTGACATACAGCTGCCCAAGGCCTCATTTTTCGCACGGCTTGCCCTTTCAGTACTCATTCTGCACTTTCAACTTACTTGGCAGCCTGGATTCGGCGTTTCCCGGGGAACGACTGACGAATAATCATGGAGAAGCTGCTTTTGCAGGACCCTCAAGCATGTAACGAGTGTGATATCTCGTACTTATGATAAGAGCTACGAAGCTGCAGACAGCCTCACTTTCACACCCTTCTCCTACCTGGAATATGACTGGACGTTCAAGGTGTCATATGATGTCGCAAGTCTGACATGCATGATGGTATCGAGTGAAAAAGAAAAGGCCTAGCTATGCATTCTCGGTGATCTTGAGCAAGAGAATTTCTTCCCATCATCCTAACAAGCCAAAACCCAGAAAGTCGCGCGTGTGTAACCAATTTTTATTAGGTGAAATCTTTCTACTACGTAAATAACTTACGTACCTATGTGCGCACATGATAGGGCAGACTCGCACAAGATGATAAGGCAGAATTTCTGGATCCCATTTGGTTTATGCAGGGTGGCAGAATTTTCACACCGGTCTCAAGTACACTCAAGCACCAACTGCAACTTGGAATTTCTCTCTCCTTGGTTTTCTTCACGAGCACGCGAACTCACGAGCAAAGAACACACATTCATTCACAATCATTTCCGCCTATCACATTCAAGATTCGCTCTACACCAACTCAGGTAGTAAGCCGCCTGACCCCCATTCTTCTCTCCAAGACGATGGCCCCCGCGGCTTTCTCTTCGCAGAATTCATCAAGCTCTAACGCCACCAGCGGGGACACCTCGTCAGGTGGGCTGAATACTGACGATATCGTTGGCATTGGCGTCGGTGTTCCCTCTGGTGTACTGGCGTTGGTATCAGTCATCATTGCATACCTTGCTTGGAGATACCCCGACAAGTTTAGGAATTGGAAAAAGCGGCCTTTCCCTGAACAATTTGAGGGTGACGACGGGCCTTCCAATAGCCGCGACTTGAGGTCTTTTGGTAATTTTGTGCAAGGAAACAATCATGGGGGCATGTATGTTAAAAATTCGGGATCAATATATTATTCATAACGGATGTAAGGGGGGAATTCTGGTTTTGGATAATGCCAGCGGAAGCTGAATGAAAGTAAAGCCTCGTTGTATGCGCTCTGCAGCTCAATGAGGTCATATGAGCAGGGCAGCTGACTTGATTCTCTGTTGGTTATCGAAATCGTCATGTTCACCATTGCCACTTGAGTACTGGAAACGGGGGGCAGGGTCTGAATTAGGAAGGTAGTTATCCGTCAATATCCGTCTCGGGGCAGACAGAGATAGCTGTTGTACTTCCAGCTCATCCTATACTCTTGCCCTCATCTTTCAACATCTCACTGTGATACCTGATAGGTAGTGCTTTGGTGCAAGAAAATAAGAATCAGTGAAGTATTGCTAGACTCTGAGATATATACATAAAATTGAAATCTTATCTCTCCGTATTTCGTGGCATATTGGGTTCGTTATATGTCATCTTTCCTGAATTTCCGTAGTGCATCCCTCCGTGACTATTTCCCTGCACGTTGTTTCCAATCCGATAATATTGGTAAGCTGCTGTCTTATGAACTCCATGTTCTATCTTTCGTGAAAGCTTACTTACGTTCCATGTGCAATTCGTTACGGCCATTGTTGCCATTGCTTCTATTGTTTCCATTGTTGCCGTTGTTAGGGTGGAAATTGTTGTTTGGTACCGTTGGCCGAAGGATTGCAACCATTGCCAGCCCAAGGAAAGCAATCACTAACCCAAAAGTCAGCAATACTGAGAGGATTTTGCTAATGATGGAATGAAACGAACATGGGATATGCAGGTCTGAGTTCCCTGCTTGGTTTCGGGGCTGACCAGATGCCATGATATCAGCTGGATGTGAAAAGTCAAACTCTCCAAGAAGGTCAGCGGCGAAAGTGAGCGCTTTTATGGTCATCTCAAAGTGCAATCACACTTGGGTACCCCAGCGTTGCCGAGAGTACTTGAACAAGTTCCGGAATTTCGTGTGCCATCCTCCTTCAGCCTCACGGGTCAGCCGAGCCTTCAACTCTTGAGTCCCACCCATCCATGAAATAGTCAACCAACATCTATGTCCTGGGTGTATGAAACTGATCCCAAGCATAAATTGAAGAGCATTGCCCGGATCTGGCCCCAGGGCTGCTCCAGAGACATTTCCTTAGTCACAATACTACATCAAACCAAATACATCTTTCAACGCTACGCCAGACCACGTCGTTCATTTAGTTCCTCACCATCGCTCAAATCGTGCTCTTCAGGCCATGAGTTCTGACAATGTATGCTCATACAATGTGGACACATCCTCGGATGACACAGCACATGGAGGCTCATGTGTGAAGGAACCTGGACGCTCGGCCGACGAGTCTCTGAGAAAATTCAGAGAAACAAACAAGACTGAAGATCTCGATAAAGCCGTTGAGCAAGCAAAAGCTGCAATCAAGGCTAACCCTACATGCTCGTTTTGTCAAGCCACCCAGCTCAGCAATCTTGCCTATCTACTATTCTGCCGGCATCAGCGACAGCAGAATGCTGATGCTAACGATCTTGACGAAGCCATCGAGAAAGCTGAAGAAGCCCTTCAAATTGCAAAAGACAATCAAATCCAGGGCGATCTTCCCCTTTCAATTCAAAACAACTTGGGAGGATTGTATCTGACTCGATATGAGAAGGCAAAGCACGCGCAGGATCTTGAAGATGCTATCTCAAATGCGTTTGATGCGGTCAAAGCCTCTCCGAGGAACGACCCGAACTTCCCTGGCCGCCAAGGGAATCTCAGCAAGATTCGATTCCAGAAATATGAAGATGGCAATGTCAGCCAGATTTTGGATGATGCTATTTCCGAGGCGCGCGAAGCGGTCGAGATGCTTAAGTCGCGATGGGCTCCCGAACGTAAGTCAGATGAGCATCCTTTTCGCGCCATTAAACGAAGGTTTTCAATGAACCCAGCCTCTGAGATGCGTCAACCGGTGATTTTGGGGGCTGAAGTTGATGGCGAGGCCCGTGGGAAGGTTCTTGCAGACTTGCGTCAGCTGCAACAACTACTTGGGGCGATGTTGATGAGGCGCTATGATGAGGCACACTACCAGAAGGATCTTGAAGAAGCTAACGCTTTGGTAAACGAGTTTGATGAGGAAGATAAGGAACAATGTCTTTAGTTATTGTATTTCTTGCCTATGTACTTTAAGTCGAGTGATAGTTTGATTTATTGATTCTGAGTTCAACCCTTGATTTGGTGTTTTAAGCATTCGTTTCAAATACATCTACTTATTCTGCCTTCTTTTTATTAAATGACAGGTAAATTCGATTATGCTTATAAAGATATACTGGTCTTTCCATAAAAAAGACAGCCATGAAAAGATTATAAATAATATTTACAGTGTATTTCTATATGAGTGCTCTGTAAAAGAGTTTATAGAAGTGTCGCAGCTCAAGATCCTACACAAAGCTATTGACTGTTTCCCGAAGCCCTTCCTCAAATCCAGTCCAGTCATTTTGTTGAGCCCATTCCTTCAAGAGTCGTCGCGGAAGAGTATCATCAATGGTAGCGAGTATCTTTCCCATACCTGGCAGATCATCAATGAATTCATGTTGTGGATAAAGTCGTCGCAAAATGGCCAAGGCATCGTTCCAGTTAAAGGGCACAGCCCAAGCTTGAATTCGCTCGTTCTCGACTTGCCGATCTAGTAGAGCAGCAACGTGAAGTACTGCGACGTCCTTGACATTGACATAGTTTGCTAAATCGTGTAAGTTATTATCCTTTGTCTTGCTATAGAATTGCGAGAAGCTTACCTGCAGCCAACGTGCTAATTTGGCTCGTGTCTCCCTTCCATAACTGCTCTACCCAGCCAACAGTTCCCCTTACATGACTCGGGTGAAGCGTTGATCCGAGACAGGTGAATGGACTGATCACATTGATGGTAAAGGAGGGCTTCTCATCCTCAATAAATCGCCAAACTGCTTTCTCTGCTTCAACCTTGCTTGCCATGTAAGTCAAAAGGCCGCGAGAACTGTGATATGGCGGCGGAGCCATGGCCGCGTGAACGACAGCATCGTTCCACGAGTCACGGCCAATGTGTCCCTCAACCCCAGGGAGAGGCATGACAGCAGCAACTGCTGAAGACGTGTACACAACGCGGCGCACAGATGGCTCGGCAGCAGCAGCTCGGAAGAGCCAAGTAACTCCTTGGACCGTCTGTGGTATGACGTTGTTAGGGTTTGGGTCAAGGCTGGTGATAGTAGCAACATGGGCTACGGCCGAGACGTTCTTGACGGCGGCGTTGAATGCTTCAGGAACTGCTAGGTCTGGCACCTCGACGAGCTCGAGATCGCCAGCCGCATGTTGAGCCGCGAATAACTCATTCTTTAGCCATGAGGCCTTGGATAAGTCGCGGACTGTGCCGCGGACCCTGTAGCCACGGGCAAATAGCTGGCGCGCTACATGGCTTGCGATGTAGCCCGTGAGACCAGTGATCAGAACGATAGAGCCTTTAGGGAGGACGGAGCTTGGTTCAGACATGTTGATGCGTGCTGACAGTATCTAGGTTTCAAGGTATAATTGAGTTGTTTGATGCTAGATTGGAGAATATGAGCTTGGCTAAATGATTTAGAGAAGTGCAGAATTACATCCATCTTATACTGTTCTTTGCTGCTTCTTTTCCTCCTTCAGAATCCAAGCGCACCCCACGCCTAGGAGCATATTCAACTGCCTACAAAGAAGATTAGAAATCAAGCCATGGAAGTGAGCTTGAGGAAACATTAACTCCAAGAATCTCACAGATGCCAATTCTTCACCGAGATCAGCCATGAGCCAGACACAAGTGTTCAATGTAAGACTGGCATACTAGAATCTATAAAATTACCGTTTTGGGAATGTGTAGGTGACGCCGGCGTGTTTTGAGACGCCATGCTCACCTAAACTTGGCTTAGTGGCGCTTATAGTAGGGGGTAAGCAGGCTGACAAATTTCAACACATCATGCTTTCGACCCGGAACAAATAAGAGCTGGTTCTACAACTTCCCATTGAGGGAATTGAAAGTGTCGTCTGAAACAAAGCCCAAGACGATCCATCACCATACGGACAGCTGAACATGCAGGTCCGCCGCTGGAAACACATGTCAGGGGCGACCCATGCTGGTATCCCAGCCCACGAAACATCTACACCCGGGACAGACAAGCCGAGCAGGAGAGTTGCAGTGCAGTTCATAAACGCGTCACACCCGCGGGACGTCATCTCAACCGAAGCGAAGAAGAGGATCCGGTCCCACGCTGCGAAGGATGTCCACGCAAGTCGCAACAGTCGCAGCACCCGGGGTCAACAGATGACAAGAGCCCTTCACCGCCTCACTAGAACTGGAGCTGAAGTAGGGGAAGAAGTGCCTTCACTGGTTGACCTGTTGAGCTACAGCAGGAAAGATCCATTCCAGAGCTACGCAAGGCCTATCACGGAGAGGGAGCATTATCTCATTGACCATTGTACGAATACTCCATGCACCGATGAGGCCAACAAAATAAGCTTACTTGTGTCTTTACCTAGATATCACCATTGTTGTTCCCAGTTCCAACTCGTATTGCGATCACGGGGACGCCGAGTCTTTGTATCTTGCTGGCATGAAATCACACTGGTTTCCACTGGCAATCTCAGACGTAGGCCTCCTTTGCGGCCTCCTTCTTGCTGCATGCCGCAGTATAATGATATGTGGGATGGCTCCCGATGATCGTTATACGCGCCTGGCTCTACTATACAAGGGCGAGTGTATCAAGTCGACCAACGAGTCTGTCATCGCAGAGGGAGCGTTAGTCAGCAATGCTACCATTGCGAAGGCGTTGATCATGTGCTCAGATGAGGTATGTCGCCCGCAGTACTCCTGACTTCCATATCAGTCTGATTCATTACAACTTGATTTAGTTTCTCTGTGGAAATTTGGAAAATTCTCGCCTCCATGCTGAGGCTATTGTTCGAATGGTGGCACTGAAAGGGGGGTTACATAATCTGGGCGTAGGCGGCTTCCTTAGACACCTAGTCTCATGGTGTATATTCAATCCAGCATTTGGAATCAAGGAATCGTTAGTTTTGGAAGTATAATAACTATTTTGGAGACTTGGTTTGGGTGCATGATGGAATCTGACTCGCCGGCGGTGTCCAACGTCAGCCCGTTTTTACCCCTTTGGGAAGTTGTAAATATTTAGGTACCATGTAAGCCTAAGGAGGCTGAGCAGAACTTACTGGAATACACATGATATGAGGCTGGGATTCTACGGAAAAGTAAGAGACGCTTACCAAGTATCACATATCTTGAGATGCGTTCCATCAATATAAATGCAACATGCAGACAAACCCCGCGACTCGACAAGACTTCTTGAACAATAAAGTAGGCTACTATATAATTGCATAATTGTCTGAAAATGCCAGTCCAAATGCCAGCGGTGCCCAAAGCCATGCGCGCCTGGAACTTCAGCGCTGCTGGTGACCCATCCTCAGTTCTCTCCTTGAACTCGTCGTTCCCGACGCCGCCATCACCACCAGGCTCACAACTCCTCGTCCACGTCTCCCATGCGGGCCTTTCTTCAGCCGGTCTCAACCTGATGCGCCAGGTGCCGTCGGCATTTCGAACTAATGCTGTACCTGAAATCGACTTCTCTGGCCGCGTCGTGTCCGCCGGTCACTCAGCTCCGGCCAACTTCTCCCCCGGCACGCCCGTTTTCGGCACAATCTCCAAGAGCGCCAGTGTGCTGTCTGGCGTAGGAGTCTTGGCTGAGTATGTGCTTGTCAAGGCGGATGATGTGGCTGTGAAGCCAACCAGGATGAGCTTTGCCGAAGCTGCTGGATTGAGCAGTTTGGGGCAGACTGCGTTGGAAATGGTGAAGCGAGGAAACGTCAAGGAGGGGACGCGTGCTTTCATCAACGGCGGCAGCGGCGGTGTTGGGATGGTTGCAGTGCAATTGGTAAAGGCTCTGGGAGGATATGTTGTGACGACTTGCTCTGAAAGGAATATCGACCTTGTAAAGGGACTGGGCGCCGACGAGGTAAGGCTTCAATGTGGTATTGAAGAATGACTCTGCTAATCTGGCAAATGTAGGTTATAGACTACGCAAAGATTGGAGCTTTGCCTGAGCATCTTGCCAAGTCTTATGAGAGCCGCCAATTTGACGTTATCCTCGATACTGTTGGCTCTCAACTGCTTTATAAGTCATCGGCCAAGTATTTAAAGCCTGGAGGGCCGTTCGTCAACGTCGGTACGGTTGAAGATATCAGCCAATTCAGCAGCATCTGGCGCTGGGCCACAAATGCCAACCGACCAGCGTTCTTAGGCGGCGTTTCTAGGAAGTACATCATGTTCAGCGCTCCCCTTAGTGGAAAGGGTGCAAGGACGCTGGCTGCACTTGCAGACGAAGGCAAGCTTAAGATCACTATCGACTCAACCTTTGCGTTAGAGGATGTTCTAAAGGTACGACAAAGTCTACGTGTATATTTAGGTTTTAAACTGACATAATTCAAAGGCATATGAACGGAGTATGAGTAGGAAAACTTGCGGAAAGGTGGTTATCCGGATTGGGGACCTCGACCAGGGGGCTAACTAACCTAGGGGACGGGGCGAGATGTCTGGATCTTATTTGCTTCTGGTCCATTTGATATAATATTCCCATTAAATGTTTAATGCTATTATGTCTTTGATTGCGTTTTTGAGAGGCATTGTACTCTTCATGGTTGCTGTCCCTTGCACGTGATGTGTCACGTGCCGTCTATATCAAATTTGCAATCAAGTCCTAAGATGAGAGATTTCTTAGATCTTTCTACGAGACTGTGACCTGATACTCTGACGATGAACTTCTTCAGCTTCTCGCCGCCTACTCGTGCCGGAGCTCAATGGTTTCCTGTCGGTGTAACGTCATCGTTTCCGGACTTGGCGTTATGTGGCGGCCTAGATAACATTTCAGAGCCTCGGACCTGCAACGGCAAGGTCGAGCCGGGATGTAGGGTATTCCGTATTCCCAAGACAAATCCCTCCGATGGAGTGGAAATATCTCTCTCCTCGGTTGAGGACGGAATAAATATGACCGACCAGGTCATGGTGTTTCAATACAAGGGCAAATTTCACGCCATTGACCACGTAAGTCCGCACGCTGATAGATTACACGGCTCAAATTAACTAAGGATGATCCTGCAGTCGTGCCCTCACTCGTCATTTCCGCTATCGAGGGGACTGACGTTTGACATTGAGGACTTTGGGGTGGTTTTAAGCGCAGGCGTGACCTGTCCGCAGCATGGGTGGAGTTTTGATCTCTTCACTGGGGTGGCAGACCGTGGAAATTATATGCTCAAGGTGTGGGAGGTACAATTACGAGATGTCAAGGAGGTCTCGTCTTCGGAGGGCGGAGAACAGGCGTCAGATACGGCGGACAGGAATGCCAAGGAGATCTGGGTGAGACGGAAGCAGAGGATTGGGTAAAACTTCTGACCATATAACTAAAAAGCATCCGACAATCTATTCTCCAATACCAGCAGTGTTTGGACTTTCATGGAAGCTTAGGGATTCACGCGTCTCCGGTAAAGGAGCACAAAAGCTAACGTAATGGCTCACGCTAATCGGCATCATGGTGCGTGTGGGTGCTAATCCCTTGATTGACATTGGCTGGATCCTTTCGAAGGATGCTGCATACTGAAGCTTGCATGAGAAAAAAAAGCCGAGGGAGACATCGGTCAAGACGACAGCTGGAGATAATAACTTAGCTCCATCTTTCAATAACCTCCGCAAATTGATTTGATGCATCACAGCCATGGCAGCTCATACTAAGAATGAGCGTGCAGACTAGGACTTTATTGTCTGCGGGTGAGTAGATTGCATCATATGCTTAAACGCTCATACGTCTCCCTAATGTGCTCATAGCTAAGTGTGCTATAGTGGCGGCACATCTGGTTGCGTCGTCGCCGGTCGTCTTGCCGAAGACCCAGATATCAATGTTCTAGTCATCGAGGCTGGTCCTCATAGCGAGAATATAGAAACCGTGGCCATGCCGGGAGGGTACGTTGAATCTCCATTGGTGCTATTTTGACATTGGCTTCAAGCTCAATTCTGGCTTTTCGCAGATGGTCCCAGAACTTTGACAAGGAAACCGATTGGAACATCATCACGGAGCCGGGCTCAGGCATCAACGGCCGTCAGGTTAAACTGAGCCGTGGAAAGTTTCTTGGTGGCTCATCTGGATGCAATTCTACGCTCTGTATCCGGGGTTCAAAGCAGGACTTCGATGATTGGGAATTGCCTGGCTGGGGCGGTGATGAGTTCTTCCAGTACATGAAAAAGGTAAAACTAATCTCATATTTCTCTATGGGCACGTCTTGATGGTGTCCTAGGCAGAATCCTTTCAGAACAAGCCATGGTTTCAAGTCTCGCATGAATCACACGGGTATGATGGTCCTTTGCGTACTGAACCTCATGAGCTGGCCCCCATCTCCCAGCTTGTCCTCCAGTCCATGCAATCTAGGGGCCTTCCACTTGACCATGACATGTTTTCTCACGGCAATAATCCTCACGGTTGTGGTCATGTCACAAGGACTGTGTCAGGGGGCTCGCGAACGACAAGCGCCGACTTCATCACCAAGAAGAATAAGAGGAAAAATGTGACAATTTTGACGGGACTTCATGTTGATAAAGTACTGATTGAGACGGATGCCAGTGGAAATTTGAGAGCGGTGGGAGTACGTGCTGTTCGAGATGACGGTACTGCATTTGAAGTAACTGCTCGCAAAGAAGTCATAATCAGTGGTGGAACGTATTGCAGTCCAGCCATCCTAAACAGGTCTGGCATTGGGGCGAAAGCAGAACTTGAAAGGCATGGTATCACAACGCTTGTGGATCTTCCGGGGGTGGGAAAGAATCTTATGGATCACTTGGTATGCATCCCCTCGGTCATCCTATATGTGACACTGCTAACTCGTGTTTGCTTGACATTGCTCGCAGATTGTCTTCATCTTCTACGAGACGACGCAGGCTGGTCTCACCTATGATCATCTACTCTACCATGGAGATGCATTCAAGAAAAGCCACAGAGAATGGAGAAAGCACAAGACTGGCGTTCTTTCTGCATTCCCATTCGGATCATTCGCCTTTGCTCGTCTAGACTCTCGTCTGGCTGACTCGCAGCTCTGGAAGACGGCATCGCGTCGTAAAGGACGTGATCCAATGGACCTTTTACTTACCCAGCCCAATGTGGAATTCTTCACCCTCGAGTGCTACGGGGGGCCGAAGCAGTACACTAGATTTCCCAGAGGTGGCCAGCATGTGTTTGGCATCATCGCCGAACTCTTTGCGCCGCGTTCGCGTGGCTCGGTGACTTTGAGAAATGCGGATGCGAAAGCAATTCCTGTTGTCGACGGAGGCTACTTGACGGATGCTCTTGATTTGGAGGTTCTGTCAGAGGCGTGTTCTTTTGCCAATGAGATTGTCATGAAAGGGGAAGGCACCAAGAACATTGTCAAAGGCTCATGGCCACCTGAGGAGTCTCATCACCGGTTCGCTTCACGACAAGACTGGGTTCCGTATGTGAAGGAGCATGCTACAACCTGCTATCACGCAGCCGGTACATGTAAAATAGGCAAGGCGTCGGACCCGACTTCTGTTGTCGATGAGAGATTGCAGGTGAAAGGAGTAAAGGGCCTTCGAGTTGTAGACTGCAGCATAATGCCTACTCTGAATGGAGGTCATACGCAGATGCCGGCTTATGGAATTGGCGAAAAGGCGGCAGACATGATCAAAGAGGACTGGGGAATTCGATTGCAAGGGCTTGGGGAGGATAGTCGTGGAGGCCTGTCTGCACGATTGTAGCGGTGTCTTGTGGAGGGTATACTAAGTGCAGGTCTCTTTGATAGAGGCGCCTCAATTAAAATTGGTGTCTTGGTGCAATTTAAAATAACTGATCTTACTAACAAGGGTGGCAGGCTATGTGAGACATGTCAAGGGGCGTGAATGCACACTTTGAACTAAGGGCGATGGTGATGAAGCTGTGAGGGAGCGAGAACAATGCCCCGTTTCCTGCATGGCAACATAAAGAACACATAAATGTAATTTCTCATCGAGGATTTTAAAAGAGAAGCTTTCCATTTCTGTACCCGGAAAGTATCATCATTCGGGGCCGCTCACGTGGTTGTCTCAAAGTTGGGGCAACGTAGCTCATCCCTTGCATGTCTGACTTTAGCATTGCAGACTATTGACACATATAATATGCCTCCAAGCATTCCATCGCTTCTCCTTTCTTTGCAAAAATCCTAAATCTTCTCAAACCTCTTCTCCATCCCCAACTCGGCCCAAAATGAAACATCCTCTTACAGCCATACTCTTTGCCAGCCTTTGGTCTCTTGTGCTCGCGGCACCAATCTCCAGTATCTACATCAACCAACGATCAACTTTGGGTACGAACAGCGACAATATTCAAGCCCGCGACCTCATCAACGACCTTTCTAGCGATAATCTTAACGGGAACGGGTTTGATCCGACAAAGGTCCCATTGAGGCTGCCCGGAGGAGAGCCTACGGCCATTGCTCATGTACCGAAATAACGACCACTTTGGAGTTGTTGGCCAATCAACAGGATCGGCAGTTTGCATACGGAGGCGAGGATGGAAGGTTGTATTGTTCCGAGGTAGACCGGATGGGACGACCATGTTTATTGTCTTCAGCGTCTTCCAAGTTGCTGGGCACATGGTTGGCTTGAGACAGACCTATCCTCCGCTTTACCCTAAGGGCGTGCAAGTGGCTTGAATTGAGAGAAGTCTGTATAATCGGTGGTCATCATCCGCGACTATCTTGAGACAACAAATGGTGGTGTTAAATGTCAGTATGTATCTATGGAGTACTTGTCTGAGTACCGACCCGGAAATGAAGAATGAGTAGCGGTGATCAAATTGCAATTTTGTTGCTGGCAGAAGTGCTAGGTTGCTGCCATGTACACGCTTTAAGAGGGAAGTTGGCGGTGGGTTGTAATCTATTCTGCTTTTACAAGACTATTGCTGGGTTCACACTTCTGGGAGAGGATTGACGCCTTCCTTCGATCCGTGGGCATCGATGCGATGCTTTTGTCGATAAGAAAATGCCATGCGTTCATCATGAAATGTCATATCGCATAAGTCGCAGGGCTGGGGAGTCTGATCGAGTGAGTTAAGGACAAATCAATAAGAGGATACTTTTTTGATCGTGGACACACCTTCACTCGGTCGACTACCTCTGTGGGATAGTAGTTCCCGCGCGGCTCGCCTGTAAACACCATATACAATCCCATCTTCCCATCATCCCGAATCTTGTTGAATTCTAATGGCTCTTCCTTCGAAAAAGAAAAATCTCTTCCGAAGCTCCTCGAACCCCTTGGGAGCCTCTGTCGGGAGTTGTTGCTCAAGATTGAGCTCCAATTGCGCGTAGACGGTAAGCCAGGCATATGTAATATATGCGATACGAGAGCGGTCATGTCCTCTTCTTGATGGCATAACAACGCGAAAGTTATTCTTATCGGCGGTACCACCAGTTTTAACGATCTTGCTATAAAGAAGGACAGAAATTTTATCGTCATCTGGATGTTCGTCGAAGAAGGGGGGTGTGCCAGAGGTCTTGTGTAGGCCGTTGGCTTTGAGGAATGCGTCAAAGGTGTCCACAGAGACCTTGAAGCCGCGAAGAAGAGTGACAGCGGCCATGGTCGTAGTACTCCTTACGAGATTGAATGAAAGTTGTAGTTGACAAGTTTGAAAGAGATGTCTCAAGTCCTCATTGGGAGAAGAAAAGAAGAGCCCGAGGTCTCCTAACTTAGGTAGGATGTTAGGTTCTGCTCCGCTCCTCCAGTCAGCAAACCAACACTGCAAACGAATCAGACGATGACGTGCCCTAATTTAAGGCGCTGTAGCCTGAACAGATTCTATGCGTGAGCGTTAGGCTGAGCACTGGTCAACATACATGTACGTCAAAAGTGAGGCTTTAATCTGAATAGGTTTCCTCTTGCGAAGAACTCACCGAAAAAATTTCCAATGATGGAAACACACTGTGGAATTAATACACCCATACTTCATTATTGGAATCTTTGTGTTGTCAGGT
>JALNIO010000890.1:0-14865 GCA_023509875.1 Rugonectria rugulosa | reverse complement strand
TTTTTTTTTCTTCTTCTTCATTTACTTTTTTCTCCGGATGTGGCAGTTCACTTTCGCTTATAAACCTGATACCACTCGGAAAGGGCTGAAGAGGAGGAGGCCAAAAGAGCAGGCTTCTCGCGGCTGGGAAAAACAAAAAACAAAAAAGGAATTGTTTGCTACGTACTAGAAGACTTGTTCATGAATGAATGCTGGGTCAAGATGGAAAGACGTGCGGAGTTGAAAGATTTGAGAGTGATACGACAGACCTGTTTCTTGTCCCATGTGTATACATGATGCTGTGACTGTTCTTCTACATGTTTGCAAGCTCGTAGGTAGATCTTTTGGTATGTTGAATGGCCCAAGTCGATGCCCCCAACCTTGGGCTCTTTCCCAAGAGATTTTTCAAGGTATCATGTCAAGGATAGGGGCCAGATGCCAAGGAGACATGTCTGTCGTCCGGTTGCTCGGTGGGTATGACTAAGATTCCGATACGTTCGAGTAATGCAGTCGTGCTTTGTGATTCATTTAGGGATTTATGTATTTCATCTACACCACCATTTGAATCCAGTTCAAACCTACACAGCGATTTCATGCGCACATCCATCTGCACAATCTGTATCAACCGGCTTTCACCTATATAAAGAAAACCCAGTCAAAACCCTGTGCGATTCGATTCGCCCCTCCCAAAAAAGCGTTCCTCTTTTGGGGAACGTCCTATCCTATGCTCCCAAATTATACACCTTCCAAACAATATCAAATAAAAGAACATAAAGAAGAAGAAGAAGAAGAAGAGGGGGAAAAAGGAGAAACAAAAAGCCGGTTCCTCTTGGGTAAGAGGGCAAAAGAGAATGCGTGATCTGGGAATCGAACCCAGGGCTCCCCGACGCTGCTCGGATGGCAACGGAGAATTTTACCACTAAACCAATCACGCTTTTCACTGAGAATCACAGTCAGAAACTGGCTGCAAGAGGCTGAGACCGGCCTGAAGTTGCTGTCAGGACAGCAGCAGTCGCACATCCAGGCAGAAATACGAGAACATCCATCATCAAGCGCCGTCTTCTAGATGATGTCTATCGAGGATGGCCTAGTATCCGTGGTACAATCTCATTGTATTTCGTCCGTCTCTCAAGTCGTACAGTTAGAGCGACTTCTGTTCCTCACAAATTACATGTACCCGAATTCGAGATTGAGACTGTTCAAGATATTCTGAAAATTATATTCACATCAAACGCCAATGCCATGCTGTTTACGCCATGCCAAAACTCTCGCTATCACTTCGTCGGGATATCTATATGTCTCCAGCAACCCAACACAACCACGATACACTAATTATCAACTATAATAAGATGTAGGGAGAGGAATAAACATATAGCTGTGTCCATCTTTTTCTTTTCATGTGCAAAAAAGGAATTGATTTTTACTTGGATCCCGAGTCATAGGCGGGAAGGGCCGTCTTCTCATCCACCAAAACGCCCTCGTTGTGACGGTTCTTGGGAGTGGATCGCTTGAAGAAGGCGTGGATTTCGGGGGAGAATTCACCGTCATCAGGGATGGCATCATCTTCGTTCTCCTTGGGTCCACGGTTGGCCTGGATAAGCTCCCATTCGCGGCGCATATCGTCAATCTTGGTCTTCCAGTCGAGCTCAGGGTTGTACGATTTGCTAACGCCACGGAGACGCTCCCATAAGGAGAGATGGACGGGGTTGACAGCAACACCGTGGTACTCCTCGGGTCGACCCTCGATGATGTACTTCCAGCGTCGCTCCTGCTCCTTGAGGTCGAGACCGGTGGTGTCAGGGAGGAAGAGCCAGGTGAGGAGCATACCAGCGAGACCAAACCAGGGCACGACGTGAAACTTCTCCTGGGTTTCGATGTAGTTGTACAAGACAGAGGCGAGAAGGGCGCCAGACTTGCCAATGCAGGCGGCGAAGCCGTGGGCGGTGGCGCGGATTGGAGTAGGGAAAACTTCACCGGCAACAAGGAAAGTGACCGAGTTGGGGCCGAACTGGTTGAAAAAGGAAGACAGGAAGTACATGGCCTGGAAGGCGTGGATACCGGACTTGCTGGTGTAGTAGTCGTACTTGAAGGCGGGGATGACGAACATGAGGAAGCACATGAAGAAACCAACCTGCTGCATCATCTTACGGCCGTAAAGTTTGTTGTCGATAGTGAGCGAGGCGAGGTAGTAACCAGCGAGGGAGACGGTGATGTTGACCAAGTTCCAGGACCAGGTGGTCAGAAGCGAATCAGGGTTGGAGGAAATGACCTTGATGAACTGAGACTGGAAGAGCTTGTTGCCGTAGAAGAAGACATCGTTGCAGAACCATGTGCCAGCAGTGGCAAGCAGACGACCGCCAAAGTGGCTGAAGCAGTACTTGAGAGCAGTGATATCGTAGCCGGTAACGTTGGCGCGTTTTTTGGCATCGGCGAGCTGCTTGGAGGCGTTGCGCATGCGGTAGGTACGGTAGTAGAGGAGCCAGAGAGTGCCAATGGCGGGGAAAGCAAAGGAGAGACGGAAAGTGTACTGGGCAGCCGACTTGCTGTAAGGAGGTCCGCCCTCACCCTTGTTGAAGATGACGAGGAGGACGATGAGAACGACCTGGTTGACGAACTGACCCCAACCCTGCATCAAGAAGGCCGTGGTGACACGGCGACCACGGTGAAGACGATCCTCCTTGGTGGAGAGCTTTCCACCAGTGGAAGCACCCTCGAGGGACGAGGTGGCAGTGATGGGATACTCACCGCCGACACCGAGACCGTAGAAGAAGAGAGACCAGGCGTAGCAGATGACCCAGCCCTGGAGAGTCAAGCCCCAGGAAGCGGTGAGCATGAGAAGACCGATGAACATGATGGCAGCATCCTGGATCAGACCCCATCGTCGACCAACCCAATCGCCGATGACCTGTGACGTTGTGTTAGAGTTGGCGAATTAGAGTAGTTGGGAATAACCAAAAATGGAAAAAGCCAAGCGCTGAGGTATGCGTGTGGCTGAAGAAAATCTCCGCACGTTTGGTTTGGTCCGGGTTTTAAGGCGGCGGGTGAGGCAAAGGGGGAGAGGGGAAAAGGGAGACTTACACCAACAAAGGCCTGACCGACCATGATACCGATAATCTCAAGGTAGGTGACACTAGCAGTCCAGTTCTTGCTACACGTCGTGTTGTCGTCCCAGCAGTCGGGCCAAGCAGCTTTGAACAAGGGTTCGAGGTTGCCAATGGAGAAGAGGACGTAACCCTCAAGACCGAGACCAGCACCGGGGATGACGGCGTGGCGGAAGTACCATGACAGGTTGGAAAGAGGATCCTCCTTGAACATGGACCAAGCAGAGGCAGCCTCTTCTTTGGCGGCGACGTTGTCGACCTTGGTCACGAAGCTGATGCGCTTCATGAGGGGGAGATCAGCCCAGTAGACGCCATCCTCGTTGTAGGAGTCGTCGGGACGGGTAACATGGCTGAAGATGCGGCGCTCGTCGTTGGTGAGGCCGGGGAACTCATCGTTGTCGTCACTATCAGCCGGTCCATGAGGGACTGGGATTTCGCCTGGGATGGCGGGTTCGTGATGACGATGAACCATTGTGTTGGCAGTGGTTTAGTGAATGCTGAATTCAACTGTCGTAATTCCTTTTTATATGTTCTGTCGAGGATTGGCGATTGAGGAAGAGAGGGAGGAGAAACAAGAGGCAGGAAACCCCAGTAATTATTTGTATGTTTTACTTGGTCTCGTTGCTGATGAAGGTGTGTCTTTGGTGCGTATAAGTGAACCCCAGAGAGTTGAGATATGTCAGGTCTCAGTCTCAGCACTAACACTTTCTTCTTTTTTAGACTTCAACAAACAAGAACCAGATCGACTGGTTTCGGAAAGAAGGGATTGGTGTCGAACCCAAAGCTCAAGTGACTTGGTAGGTTGTACAGAGAAGGAGGGCCAGACGAATGAAAATGGCAGACGCGAAGGGCCGTATTTGAGTCGCGTTGGTCGCCATGGACATCTCCGAGACGTTGCAAAGCTGGACGAACTGGAGCCATGTTGGTGAAGACCCGTCCAGCCAGTAAGAATCGTCGTAGCAACCTCGTGGGCAAGTCAATGGCCAGGGAGCAGTTTAGAGTGTGAAGATCAGCTCTGTCCGAGATGGGGCGCTGGGGACCTTCTGGAGAAAGGACGACAGACAGAGTACGTACCTCGGCCGGGGGACTCTGTTTTGGGGCTAAACGAGAAAGACAGCTTTTCTGGTGTCTGGCCCGCGACCGGGAGCAGGGAATAACGAGGAACTAGTGGAAGGACAAGAGATCCAGGCGAGATCCCGGCCAAGTCCTGGTGGTGCAGTATGACGAAGCATGGGCGAAGCATGGGCGAACGCATGGACGAAGAGAGCAATTGTGCGCGTGACCGGCTATCACGGCACAACCCAGTGGGACCTCCTGCCAGATTGCCAGAGCAGAGCCTGCACCCGCCCTGCACTTGCCTGCTCAAAGGCAAAAGGATGCCAAAAGGATGCCACAGGATGGCCCGGCACGAACAAAGCTTGAGGAGGGTCATCCTGGCAGCCTTTCTCTTCAGCCAATTCGAGCACGCCGTCTCGCCCATGCTCGCATGACGGGACGCCCAATTGGTACCTCTCCCACGGGAAACTTCACCACCCTCAGCACGCTTTGGCGTTCCGCATCAGTGCAGATCCGCCTGCCGTTTCACACGCACGACCTCTCGGTGTCCTAATTGAGCGACCGGAGGACGGAGGGAAGCGAACCAACTCCATGGAAGGCAAATGCTCACGATGCAGTCCTTTTCAATTTTTTTTTTTCCTTCATGGCGATTCCGAAGCTGATTTCCCCCATCAGCCCTCTGACGTAACCACTACACTCGTCGGCTGGCGCTTCGGTAGCCAGTCTTGGCAAGCGTAGGGGCATTCGGTATGGTCGGGACATGCGGCAGAGAGAACTTTTGGTCTTTCTGACGGACATGCTTCAGCTCAGCACAGAAGACGTCAAGATGCATCACTACTCCGTACATTGGAGTAATATTGGAGTAGCATCGAGTCTGCAATTGTCAAATGGTGCAAGGGTCTCATGCACGTGTTGGCTTGGCTGCATCTAAGCCGTCTGCCGGTCTTGGCCAAACAACGTCGTCGGCCCCGCATCTTTCTATCTTTCTCCGCTCTGAACCACCCTTAACCGAGTCGGGAAAGTGCTCGTGTGATGTCCTTCCCTTCCCTACTTGCCTACCCGCACCGCACAGAGACCGAGCAGGTCCAGCCCAAGGTCCAAACATCCATGGCCGATGACAACGACCTATCCGTCCGTATTGTGTAGATACCTAAAATTACTTTAACCGTTTTCCTACACCGAATGCACCCTTTCCAATGCAACCCAATGCATGAGACTGTCTGTGGCTTGAGCATCTGATAAGTATCGACTGCAGCAGGGCACACGACACGGGGGCACACGACATGAATCCTCAAACAGACACAACCCACGAAACATCACCTCACTAACTGAGCAATTACTTCCTTCCTCCAGACCGAGTCCGAATGGAGTAACCCAAACCCAAACCCAATTCCCTGCCCCTCTTTTTCTTTTTTTCTTCTTTTTTTTCTCTTTTTTTTTTGGCTTCCGTTCTCCGCCATTGCCTGACTACCTACTGCGTACATTACCTAAATCTAGAACATCATCCACGTATCCGCATTAATCTCTCAAGCCTCGCCCAACTAATACGGTGCATCCTCCGTTCACACGATGCATTCTCGTCAGATTCGTTCGGTCGCCCAAAACGGCTTCATGGCGGCGTGTCATGCCAACGGGCCGTTCAAGAAGGCAAACGCCTCCATAATCATGATGCCGTCTCGTCCCTCTCAAGTCAACCTCTCTTCCCTTCTCTTTACCGTCTCCCCTCTATCCCAATCCTCTCACATCTTCAACTTTTTCCTCACTTTCATCTATAGTCATGTTGACTCAAGCTATCATTCACCACCACCAAGTCTTATGCGCTCGCTTCGGATATGCAAGACAGAAACGGTTGATTGATACCCGCTTACTCCGTGCACTGACACGACACAACAGTTTGCATCTGCCTTTGCTGCAATTGTTCTCTCAAATCTGCATATCCCCCTTTCTTCTTCATCCTGGGAATTATCCCTCCTCCCCCGGGCCGGGACAAGACCGACAACTTCCTTCAACACCGCGCCATCCGACCTCAACCCCATCGTCGGCAACTTTCCAGCTTCTTCTTCACACCGCATGCATACAGAGCATCAGACCAGGGAAGCAGAGAGGGTCCAAGTCCACCGCCCTCCCCGTGACACTTGGAGGATCCAGATAGACTCGCATCCATCTCCTTTCCCCTCCCGAGATGCTGCAGGTCTAACTCAATCTACAACGCTGAAGACAGCACCTTGCCCATCAAACGTGAGGATCTTCCTCCTCTCCCCCATCTTCCCCTCCCTCGCACGGTTGATCACGACTCAAAACGCACACAAACCCCGGCCGAGAAAGCGACCGGCCCCAAACGACGTCCCCCCCATCAGAACATGTTACAAATCCCCAGAACTTGTCCATACTCGTTCCTGACTGGTTCGGAGACTTGCTCTTCTAACTTGGACCCTTTTTTTCCTTCTTTTTCCTGGCCATCTCCACACCACCACCAAAACCGTCCCAAACGCGGCTATGGATATAACCATAACGCGTGGCCCACCCACGCCGGCGAAAAAGAAGACGAGGCTTCGCCGTCTTGTCAAGCCACCGCTTTTTCCTGTTTTCTGCTTTTCTCGGCTTTGATTTTCACCTTGGCTCGAATCTCGTCGCGGAACTCCCCTACGCTAAAGAATTGATCCATCTCAGCCATAAATCAAGGTGCAACCGGCGGACGGTATCGTCCTACCTCATGATACCACCCCATAGCCTTGGCCAGTCAAACACACAGGTACGGAATTCGCAGAGCTCCATCTGCTTGGTAGTATTCACACTGGGATCTCTCGATTGCTGGACAAATCATGGCCCGATGCCATCACTATACCGGCCCGGTCCCAGTAGTTAGAGCCTCTAAGGAAGAGGTATTTTGTTCAGCATCCTGGATATCGCTGCTCGCCTCACTTTCTACCCCTCTTCCTCCCCCCTCTTCTTTCCTCCATCCAGACTCCCCTGCACCGTGCCATCTCTACCTAATATTCCCTTCTTCTTTGTCTTCCCCGCTTTCTTCCCCGGCCCTCTCTGCCATCTCTTGGAGCGGCCCCTCAAACTGTACGTGCCCGATTCACATTGAATCTGTAAGCTTAGAAAGCATGTGTATGGGGTTGATTGCCCGAATCCCCTGACCGCCTAGAACATGATTCCTTTGAGAGGCGTAATGGACTCAACACTGCCGAACCACTGCCACCATACATTAGGGGACATACGGGCGATTAAGTATTCGCATGATCTCATTGATATCTTACAACAACACTTCGTACAAGCACAAGCCTCTCGCAGCGACAATCTACAACAAAGACAGCGGGTCATCACCACATTCGCCATGACGGCAAGAAAAGAGAAACGGAAGCAAGGGTAAGAACAAGGCCGGTAAGAATAATCTGTCTCTGTACCATCTTTCCTGTTCCTCTTCCACCCCTTCGACCAAAGTTCGTCAAACCATCCATGCAATCTCATTGCCATGAACCAAGAAACAACTTGACTACCTCTCAATCGCTCACGACTATGTGAGAACGGTCGTACGACTCTTGATCCGTGCCTAACGAGTTTCCTCGCCACATCCGTCTTGCTTGTCCAAGCCTCTCCAAAAAAAAAAAACCAAAGTCGACACGACAAGAGAAATCAAGAATCAAGAGAGAAGAAAAGGCTCGAAGAGAAAGAAAAAAACTCCGTGTCCATTTGCCACCAGATAGATGCATTCTCGCTTCTTTTTGACGTGAATCCAGTCTTTTTGTCTGTCTCGAAACGAGATTTTCCCCATGTTCTAGTCCCAGGAGGTTTCCTCCCAGCTATGAACATGTCTTTCTTTTTCTCCATCTTCCTCTGCTTGCCTCTTGCTCCCCCCTTCCCCTAACCATGTCAAAGCAATCCGTGCGCTTATTGAGAAGACCATTTTCCACGATATACGTGAGCACAGCTCAGGTCTCTCCTGTTAAACGCCACGCTGCAGTCCATACTAAAGGTAAAAAGAAAACGATGTAAAGAAAAAGTTTGGTTGATAAATAAACGAATGAATGAGAGGGTGAATGAATAAACCCAGTTCGTGTAGAAGTCGAAATAATGCCATCCATGGATAACCCGATGATCTATTTGGCCGCGGGCCTTGGTGTCTCTTCAAGGTCTTCAGCGCTTTCACTTCGCGTTACCAACGGCCGCGGCGTAGCATCAACACTGTCGTCCTCTTCTTCCCCATCCGGTCCTGGAGTTCCACCTACACGAATAGCCGTCTCGCGACTGCTGGTTGGTGGCGTCTTGTTGGGCTCAGCAGATACCTCCAGCACTCCTATTTCCATTTCCTTGGACGGTGTGGTTACCACTTGGGTCACGGCTTCGGGAGTGCTTTCTGACCCCAACGTGATGCTGTCGTGGCTGTTGGCCCGCATCATCTCAATCCCGAGCTTAGAGCTAGGGAGGCCTGCCTTGCCGAGCAGCTGCTGACTGTTCCGTTTCGTGTGCTCTCGTCCCGAGTCAAGATCTTCGTCTTCATCGTCGGCAGATTCAGCGCCTTCCGGGGCCAGTCGTTCCCCCGCATCTCTCCTGTTCTTGCTGGCATTCGGCAGACGGTGCCCGTGATCCATAAGTGGCGGGGCCGACTGTTGAGTGAGCAAGTGAGGAATTGGCTTGATTGACTCCAAGGCGTTGATAGGCTCAGGATCGGTGGTGATACCTAAACCGCCCTCGTCCCATTCATTTGTCGGCTTGCGGCTGACGACGACGGGAAGATCATCCGTGGTGACAGATTCCGAGTCCCCGAAGAGCGACGAACTGATCGAGTCTTCTCGGCTCGAATTCATGGCTGCTCCAAGACGGCCAGCGTATAGGGAAGATGTTGATGTTGGACTATCTTCGATGCGCGCATTTGCCTTCCGTACACCCAGCGGTAGAGGTCGTGGGAGACTTCCCGGCGTGCTGGGTCCAGGTGATTCAGGACGCCACTGACACAAACTTCGGAGAACTTCGGTCAGCTTGGAAGAGCTGATGGGCTTCTCGATGAGCGAGTCGAAATAATGGGGTGCCTGAAGTTCTTTCAGGTAGGCCGTAATAGCAACAATGGGCGTATGTGAGTTGGCGTTCTTGGTCTCCCTGATCATGCGCGCCACATCCGCTCCTCCAATCTGTGGCAGTTGATATTCCAAGAAGATGACATCAAATTTAATCTCACTCATGGAATACCGGACTGCCTCCGGGCCATTAGGGACCGAGATTGTTCGGCAACGAAGCTTCTCCAGTAGCTTTTCCATAACCATACGAGACACAGGATGATCTTCGCATATAAGGACATCCAGGGGTCGGAAAGTAGGTCCAGCATCAAAGGCAATCTGTGATAAACGCCGGGAGCTTTGTCGACGTCGCTGGACTCGAAGGAGAGCGTTATGCTTCTCTCCTTCGTTATCTGACGAGGATGGAGACATGTCGAAAACCTGACTTCTGCGGTTTCGGTGATGATGGTGATGGAGTATATCAGAAGCAATTGGACTTCCATCCTGCGACGGTGAACCGACTGTGAGCGAGCGCGATCGACCTGCCGAGGAGCCGCTTGATTGACGTGGGGTGGACACAGTCTTTTGCGGTGACAACGACAACGGCGGAGGCGCTGTTCCCCGATTCTTGGCTGGCGATGAGGCTGCGACTGTGGTAGCAGCCTTCTGGAGACTGGGCGGAACCTTTGGAAGATCATACGCCGATGTTGGTTGAAGGGATGCTGCAGACTGATGCGAGAGACTCGACGAATTACTCGATGCCTTACGTCGTCCCTCACTTCCTTGCCCAGCCACAAAAGAGACAAGCAATGGAGAGGACGGCTGTGACATTCGGCTTGGTGAGGCGTTCGAGTGATTGATGCCGGAAGGTGACTGAGGTCTATTTTTGGCATTGGATATAGTCCTCTGGATTGGGTTCGCCATCACGGGGCTGCCTTCGAGAGAGGGCGCTGCAGACGAGCCAGGGCCTGCCCCGGGGCTAACAGATTGCTTGCTCTGGGCAGCTAACGCCTCGGCACGCAATTTCTGGATCACGTCCTTGTTGGCCTTCTCCAGTACCGGAAGGTTCTTGAAGGTGAAGGTGCCAAAGTCATCCATGGCTACGGGCTCACTCAATCGTCTCGAGTTCGACGCCCGGACGTGGGGAGGTATGTGCAAGGGCATAAGTTTTCGATTCATGGAGTTGACCTGCGATCGAACCTTGGAAAGTGCATCATGTGGACGTTCAGGATATTCAGAGCCAGCTGTCGAGACAGTCGGTGAGGTCTGGTCTTCCATCTCCTCGGCAAAGGACTGGAGAACTGCACCTCTGGCATCGAAATATTCAGTGTCCTCGGGATTCTCTGGTTGTGGCACAAACTGAGGCTCATCCTCGAGAAGTGTGTCCCAACTAACACCTTCAAACCAGGGATGAGCCCGGATTTCCTCTCCGCCAGAGGCAAATTTGTCCTCCAGGTTGGAGCCCAAACGATGGTGAGGCTCCATGCAAAGCAATTTATTGATGAGGTCTTTAGCTTCTTCTGACACAGGCTCACACTCATTCTCATCGGGCCATTGAATTCTCCGAGCCAAGATGTTTTCGAATACCTTCTCTGCCTCTCCGGCATGAAACGGGGGGATTCCGTACAGGAATTCGAACAGAATGCACCCTACAGACCACCAATCACTCGTTTCGTCTTGTTTATCACCCTTGACAGTTTCCGGGGCCAGATAATCCGGTGTACCAACGAAACGTCTGTTTGTGTCTTCCGGGTTGAACAGAGCCATTGGAGGGGGCATCATGTTTGATGGTGGGGGCAGTGAATTCCTACCGCCATCCATGCTCATCCGGTGGCTATAATTGGGTGGTAGATCAGGTGAACCATTGGCGATTGCCTCCTCGTCCACCACAGGGGACTTGAGGCTGTTGGCTTGGGAGCCCGCCTCGGAGTCGTTCAACGAAAAGTTCGTGACCATGTGAGCGAGAGTCTCGCTCCCACCACTGTCGCTGCGATGACTACCGGAAACTCGGCGGGTAGTCTCTTGACCGAGGCTGAAATAGGACGGCTGAGCCAGACTGCCAACATCTGGTGTCATCTGCGGTGTCATACTGGGAGAGTGAGCATGACCGTGCAGATCGAGAGACGTAGACCTCGAGGATGCAATGGAAGCAGAGCGAGCGAAGGGTCCCTGCTTGAGAAGGTCAGGGGTACCGTCAGAATTCTCACTGTTCAGGGCTCGCTTCTGTCGTCCTACGAGACCCATACGAGACAAACCGAAATCAGTCAGCTTGAGGTGACCCTTCTGGTCGATCAAAAGGTTGTCCGGCTTCAGATCTCGGTGGATGATGCCTCGGCTGTGAAGATGCTCGACGCCAAGGACAACTTCACCAAGATACTTCTTAACCCACTCCTCTGGAAGACCACCAAGAACTTTGATGAGTGAGGCACAGTCGCCACCATTGAGATACTCCATAACTAGATAGAGGTAGTCCTTGCTAGAAAAGGTCCAATAAAGTTTAGCGACAAAATCGCTCTCGCCTTGCCACATCATGATGGCTCGCTCAGCTTTGACATTGCCAACCTGGTTCTTGGCAACCATGTCGGCCTTCTTGAGCACCTTGATAGCAAAGTATTCTCCGGTGGACTTCTTCTTGGAAAGATAGACACTTCCAAAAGCTCCCTTGCTGATAGGCTTGATGATCTCAAAATCTTTGATCGAAGGCTGGGTGGGTCGCTGTTGAGGAGGAGCTTGATTTGGTCCCATACGTGGCGACGGCGGTGGCTTCATAACAAAGTCGGATATAGCAGCTGAAGACTGTCTCCGATGGTGCTTGGAAGTAGCCGATGTGGGCACGGGAGAGCTGAAATCACTTCCTGGAAGCATCGGGGATGCTTCAGGAGACACAATGACGTCTTGACCCATGGGAAAGCCCCTTGGTTTGATCCGCAAGGGAGACGACGGCTGTGGTGGGCGCGAGGGTGATTCCTGACGTCGAGGAGATGTGGCACCAGGTAGAACCAGGCTTCGTCGGTGACGTTGTCTGGTGCTAGCAGCGCGTCTCAGGTCACCAAACTCAGAGATGGGAGAATCGGTCCTTGGTGCATTGCGGGACGCAACTGATGATGAGCGCATGCTCCCTTCGCTCTCCGCCAAATCGCTCTCGAGAAAGGAAGAGTCTCGTCGGGTATCCCGGGCCTGAGTGCCCAAGCTACTGGGGGCGCCATAGTGAGATCGAGGTGTCGGACACTCCTTGGGGCTGCTGGACCTGGTCGAGGCTATGAAGGAAGTCGGTCGAGACCTGTTGCGGCGGTCAGAGATCTCCATCTGACGCAGAGCAGTAGCCAGTGCAGAAGGGCTGTTCAAGGGTTCAGAATAGCTCTCCTCTTCATGGTTTTCTTGCGGTGCTTCAGATTCCACTGCCTCTTCCTCGCACTCTTCATATTGATCCTGAACCTCATCCTCTTCAGATTCCGTTGAGTCGGACAAGTCGCCAGCAGCAATGCGGGCGGCCTTGCGAAGCGCCTCGTCGATGCAATCTTGAACCAGGACTGCCAGTTCGATTCGAATACGTTCCGCATACTCGATAATCTTCCTGTGACGGAAAACGGCGTCAACCTTGGCCCTCGAAACCTTCTCCGTATCGGCACACAGAAGAGCCAGTCCCTGTTCCTGCTCCAGGGTGTTTGTGCTCGGCGATTGCCATTGGAGAACTTGAGATATCCGAGACTCGGACTGTGGGGATTGTGTGCGAAGGTCGCCATTTGCTTGATGTGAGGTCGACTCCTTGATGGCAGGAGTGCTAATTTCAATGGCGGTATCGCACAGGTCCATCAAGAGCTCAACAATTCTCGCCTGGGGTCGTCGAATAGCGAAAGAGCGTGCCCTAGTGTGCCCCAAACCACCGCTTCGTTCACTCGACCTCGGGATAGAACTACCAGGGGATGATTGAGTCGACGCGGGTGGCGGTCCTATGGGCATTCCCTTGTACTCAGCAACTGGAAGCGATGTCTGGTCTCCCGTCATGGAGCGGCTCTTACGGGCTTCCAATGCATCGAGAACCTTGACAATGGCGTGACGATGTTCTGTGAGGTTTTCCTGTGCCATCTGCACATCCATTTCTGCTCGATGCTCTTGGGAGCAGAGATCGGTATGCTTCTCAAACCACCAACGCGGAATCTGGCGCTCGCAGATGCGGCAGAGCACTGGAGGAGGCGGGTCTTGTTGCTCGGGATCGTCGAGATTAGGGTCAGCAAGTTGAGTCAGGTAACCAGCCAGAACCTCGGCACCGGAACCCAGCGAGTTGACAATAATCGAGGGAAGGTCGATTTTGATTTCTCGAGGCGCAATCCACGGTCGCAGCATCCACATTGTCTAAGAAATAATTGTCAGCAAACCAGCAAGATTGTCAAAGCCAAGCGACGGAGGACTCACATGGCTCTCTCCGCCAGAAACACTGTCGTACACCATAATTCCTTGGGCTTCGAGGTCCAGGGTTTGTGGCAGCTCGTTCTCGGTTTCAATATCTTGATCGTCTTGGACTTGGAGGAGTTTCGAAAGCCCTCCCAGTTGGATGGTAAACCGAACCCGATGGCTTCTGGAGTCATCCTTTTGCATTGAATCCATAGCGTCGGCAAAGACGGTCTTGTTGTCGCTCACAATCAGGTCGGAAATGGGAACACCTTCAACATCCTCGGCCTGGGTGCCAACGACGTCCGTCCATGAGGGGCTCACCCACTTGATGGTGCCGTCAAGGTTGAGGTCGACAATGGTGTTGAGGGTTGACTCGGCCGCTTCTCGTAGTTCCTCCCGCTCCTCCCGTATGTCCTGACTCAATGATCTCTCCATGGCGGTTGTGTGTTGTGCCCGCAGGGAGGCAACGGCCCGGGGGGCCAACGAGGCACTTGACGGAGAAGGAGAAGGAGAATCCATGGTTTCTCGAGTTGGTCGAGGACCGGGGCAACCGAATCAGATAGTCTTCGTATGAGTTGTGTATGTTCTTGGCTGACGAGTGGTCTTGATGTTCGGGCACGACGACCGAGTGCACTGCCGAGCAGCTAGAAGCACAAATGGGAGACTCGGGGTCTGGCAAGGGCGCCAGGACTACAGACCCGCGAGACTCGAAGACATGACTGGAGGTCCGGCAGCGAGCGAAAGATCTTCGAGGCTGGCGGGTGGGAGAGAAGAGAATTGTTGAGTCTTTGACGGCGACCTTGAACGGTGGCAGGAGGAGGGAGACGTCGTTCGGAGGTCGGAGTCAAGGTGCGGAAGCGGGCGCGGGCGCGGGCGTGGAGGTGGGAGTGAGCGTGGGCATGGACCGGGGCCCAGAGCAAAGCGAGAAACGGGACACAGCGGCCACTGCGAGCCGAATTGACTGGTGCCCGAAGCTCGAGGAAGGTTGAAAGAGCACAAGCCGGGGCAGACGAAAGAAGAGGAATCAAACGAAGCTTTTTTTGGTCTGGACAGAAAAAGAGTGAAGGGAAGGCCTCGTCACTGTGGAAGGGGAAGTTTCACTGCACCGTCACTGTCAGAGACAAAGTTCAGCCCGAAGAGAAGGTGCAAGACTGAGCCGTGGCTCGCGTTCCTTCTCATGATACAATAAGCGGGGAAGGGCGGTGCATGAGCCAATCACCACCCACCATCTCCTTCCTCGGGGAGGGAGGGGGGTTTAGTTTTCTGGGCTGTTGGCTGTTTGGGGGGGGATTGGGGCTGCAAGGAAGTCTGCTGAGCAGCAGCAGCTTTTTTTTTTTTTT
>JALNIO010000888.1:1030-161671 GCA_023509875.1 Rugonectria rugulosa | reverse complement strand
ATATCACGGGAATAACTGCGTGAGTATCGGTTATTCTAGTTTTATCGATATAGCAGGTGGTGTCCACCCCAAACATCCTTACTGCTCGGTCACAAAACTGTTTCAGGTTTGGCCGCTCCGTAGTTTCATTTCAGTCTTTAATCCCCCCTTTCTTTTCTCGAAATCTTAATTAGCAAGTTGATTTCCTACGGTCCTCATGTGTTGATGTCGACTTTGTTCAAGAGCCATGGGAACTACCTCTGGATTCTTAGGAATTACAGGGCGATCTGATGGTCACTGTTTAAGACACCTAAGCTGGTCCAAGTTTGTGTGAGCTCAAACTTCTATATCTCGTATTGATCGTATGATCTCCGGAAAAATACTTCATTTAAAGGAAATCTAATAGTGCTTCACGGTTATGGGGAGACCGGTGTTGAACAAGCATTGACTGAAATTTTGAAAGGCTTGCTACGGTACACGAGAGCTCTCATTAGTATTGAACAGCCCAATCTGAAACGCATCAATCTGTACTACTATTCCCTTATAGTGTGCTCTCATGTACTGATGCCTTATTTTACTGGTAATACACATTTATTCAGTGTTGAGAACTGGCGGTTGAACTTAGTTGCATCCAAATTCGAAATGGCTCTGGGCTCTAGGGTAGCCACGATACTGATTTCCTACACATCGGTCATAGAGAAACTTGACGGGAAGGGATCTCAGCATGAACAAGAAACATGAAATCAATTATATAACCTAGAGCATTTATTGTACCGAACCTAAGGGCAAGGCGTCGATCTGGTTGATGTATGATCGGATATTGGGGAAATTGCGAGTGAGATGAAAATTCTCAACTGGCTAGACCACGTGTAAACCACAATACACGATCAATAGGCAAAAATAGGACGACAGATACAGCCAGAGAACGGATTGTTCGAGATAGGAAAGAAAATATTTTGATAAGACGCAGCTAGAAGCCTAAGGTAGAGTGCGCAAGCAGGTTCGACTTGTCGTATTATTGCAAGATAGTTATGAGTTCAACAAAATGGAGTTGCGCCACGATAAAACTCGGTTCCATACGGTAAAAGACAATCAGGTCTTCAGTTCTCTTGAATCAAGAATTTTGTATGAGATTCCGAAAACTGCAATCTACACAAAGTCTTTGCCCAGTAGTAAATCTATAATTTCCGTAACTGAAGATGAATTATTGGTTGAACAATGGCCGCCCTATCGGCTTAAGACCTCATCGACTTCAGCCTTTTCAAGACGAACAATTCTCTCTTAAGGTAAATAACTATGGCTCATTCCAATGACTAGGTTTGAGTAACCTGTTATTGTCTCAAGTGTGAACATCTGGATGGCAATAAAAGGGAATATGTTGAGATGAAGAACGCAAAGTCAGCATCAACTTCGAAGCTTATACGTGAATAGACCCTCAGTTTTGTACTCGTTCGAGCACTTCAATATCGTCGGTGCCGTTGACGAAAATTCCAACCTTCCCCTCGAGTCTCATCTTTGCGGCTCCGAACATTGAGACCTTTCGCAAACGTCCCGACTCCCGTTTTGGTGAATAAGCAGAACCAAACCCCAAAAGGGGCCAATTCGGCAAGTTTTGCGCTCTTCCAAAACAGTTTTATGAAACCCCATGGCTAAACCCGCGCCCACTATCTCATTGCGTCAAGTCCAAGACGAAGCGCGTTGCAAAAGACTCCGTCAATCGAATCATGGCCTTTGGTGGGGCTTGTTGACTGAAACCGCTTGCGAGACGTACACGGTATGGTGTCGAACAGGAGATAGGCGGGAATAAAAATGTCTTGGTAATAAGGGACAATTGTTCGAGGATGAACAAAACAAGTGGCTGGCTTGGTGAACAGAGAAATGCCCGAGGATCTGCTTGCCACGTTGGTGAAGTGTTTGGTGGTGGCATGTTTTACGTCTTGGCTTGGACTTGGATGCTTCATTCAACCCTCACTTGAAGCCATTTGATATCATCCAAAACCTGGACCATTTGAGCTGCAAATGCCCACATCCTATTTTTAAATACCTGCCTATCTAGGCGATGGAGATGAGATAATTCCCGTCGTCGCATAGATGCTCACGAACCACAGAAAGCCCGCAGTGGACATGCCCACCACCGTCTCCCACGCCTTGAGCCGCTTGACACAACCCAGCCTTCGGTACGCGCCGAAGATTACCTCCTAGAAACCCTGCGAGTCGGCTCCGCGATGCTCCACCCTGATCTTGCATCCTGAGATTGGTTCTTGTATCACTTCTCAGACAGAGGACAATGCTTTGGGATAACTACTCCACTGTGGACATCGTCGTTACATGCCGAGCAAGCGAGCGTAGTTGGAGCAACATGGGACGGATGGTCGGAGCGGGAATACTGCAGGTGCAGCCTCAAGAGATGATGAGAAGATTGCAGAATGTGCTTTGAATCCAAAGAGGGGAAGGCTGGTAAAGTGTCACCAAGATGGCTGCGACACTGTCCCCTGCAATAGCGACAAACAAGGCGAAGCGATCGATAACGCTCATGGCTGAGACAAGAGCCATCATGTCCCTCAACTCCAAAACACTCTGTGACTTCTTGATCGCCACGATGCGACAAACCTCGTAGCAGAGAATCTCCTACAGGCAACAGCAAATGTCCATAAAAGCCCTTGGAAAGCTCTTCTAGCCATTCTCTTTCTATCTCATCATCATCAACTTCAGCTTCACACTCTCTGCCATCTTTTCTTTCTTGTCGCTGGAGGTCCTGGTGATCCGGCATTCTTTCCTTCGCTTCGTTTCCATCTTTATTTTTCTTCAAGTGCTGGGCACATTTATTCTTTTCATCCTGTCATCATGTCTTCTCTTCAGACCCTTCTTGCCTTGTCACTGGCTGCCTTGGTCAGGGGCCATGGTGTCATTCTCGCTGCCCAAGGACTCGATGGTTCACCTAATAGTGTTGGATTCCAAGGTAGGGACGAGAACCCCGGCCAGTAGGATCACCGCTAACAAGACTCAGTCGACGCTGCTATTGCTCGAAACTGCACCACCATCAACCCCTGTCAACAGGATGCCACAATTATTCGCGACGCTGAGATTGAGGCTAATGTTGTTAACGAGTGTGGCCGCACTGAGCTATCTGGCAATATCGATGTGGGAGAGAACACCGAGAACGCCATCTCGGCCAACCAGGTCACTCAAGTAAAGGCTGGCAGCAAGATCACGGTCACCATTCACCAAGTTAATGCAGATGGTGCTGGCCCATATGCATGTGATCTGGACGAGACTAGCAACACAGGTGTCCTCAGCAAAGTGAGTCTGGCTCGAACTGTTCTCTTCACACAACAAGCTGACCATGACTCCAGAATCTGATAGTCACCAACAATGTTCCCGGTGCCAACGGCTTGTCTCAGGCCAAGGCGCAGGCCTTCAACATCACCGTTCAGATGCCTGACAACTTTACCTGCACTGGAGCATCCACTGGCAACATCTGCACGGTCCGCTGCCGAAACAACGCCCTGGCTGGTCCGTTTGGCGGATGCTTCGCTGTCCAGCAGGTCGACACAGAGGAGAAGACCAACGCGGCTGGTGACATTGACACAGCGCAGTCGCTAGATGCTGTTCTCAACCAAGTCCAGCAGAACCAGGCTGATTTCAAGGTCGCCGTGGAGGCCAACCAGAATGCTGGATCGTCAGAAGGCGAGCAGAACCTCGCAGCTGTTGATGCTATCCTGGGGAACTCGATTGTGTCCAGAACTTTCGCTGCGCAGACCCCGACGGTTGTCAACAACGCCAACGTAGTAGCTACGCCTGACGCTACAGCCACCGGGGACTCTGCCGTTGTCACTACTGCCATCACACCCGATGCAGCGCAGACAACAGCCGCTACTGGGAACAACAATAACAACAACAATAATAACAACAATGGCAACAACAATAACAACAACGGCAACAATAATAATGCAAACAACAATAACAACAACGGTAACAACAATAATGGCAACCAAAACACCCAAAATCAGAACAACGGGAACCGAAACAATGGTAACAATAACGCCTTTGCTGGATTTGGACGCAGAAACTTGGGTCGGGCTGTCAATGGCTTGAGATGGGCGAAGCGAATGGTGAACTCTGACAGTCAATGATGAACCGGAGCTGCCAGACTGGGCTGCCAGGAGCAGTCAGTCTCTAAGCGTCAAAAGCTGCTGGATCAAACGAAAATGACTGGTAAAATATCAGCATAGATAGTTGAAGAGGGGTGCTCGTATGTTTAAAGTGTATAGTCGTGCTCATAGGCCAAATCGTTCATAATGCTTCGCTCAGCGTTCCAATACCATCTATTTTATCCATGACGCCAGTTCTTCTCAACGCGTAAAGCTAATTAGTTTAAGCCATGCTTCAGAGCGTAGCCCATCTTCTCCATCAGGCCTGCTATCACTTAACTCTTCCCAATAATCACCTTCTGGGGCAAGGCCTGAATTCCCTGTTGCTGCTGCGCTATTCTCGTATCATACACCTTTCGATCAATCGACTTGAAATCGAAAACACCTTCCAACTCGTTACGAATCGCCAGGAGCTGGTCCTGAGCTTTGCGAATTTCGTCGGGCTTGTTGTCCTGGAGAACGTGCGCTTTCACGAAAAGGAACCAGCGTTTCTGCGCGTCAACTGGTACGAGATCCTCCCAGGAAGGCAAATGGGCTTCGGGAGCAGATTGCGAACCATGCGGTTGGACTGGAGGGTAGTTTTGAGCGTGTGCCCAAGGGTAGTATTGCTTTACAAGACAGAACTCAATGTCTTCTCGAAAGAAACGATATACCTCCTCTACGGTTTCGCCCTTGAACCTGCGATACGTCAGTCCTGAGACAAACGTAGGCATGAATTGAACATACTGATACTGGTTGTCTCGCATCACTGAGGGAAGTTTCTTTTGATCCCACAGCTCTACCTTTTTGCGTTGAATGAGGACTGGTCGGCCATGAGGGGGATCCGGAAAATCCGTCCAACGCAAGATCCCTGGCGTCGCATCAAAGTCTGTCGGGGTGGCATTTGGGCCGAGGTCACGATCTTTCAGCACTTCGTACCGCGCTTGAAGCATGAATGATTGTCGAGAGAGATTTTGGTGAAGATCTTTCCAAAGCAGACCAATCTCCTTACGAATGGGCTTATCGATTGAGCTCTGGTTGGAGATACCAGCAGGCCTAGGAGGGCCTTGGAAAAGGAAGACCCTGTGAAGGCTTTCCCATGGAGACATGCCGGTAAGGCCCGACAGCACAGCGCAAGCGGCATTGAGGTCGTTGTCCTCGACCAGTGCAGTGAGGAATACCTCGTACATGTTGGCGATTGTTCAAAGACAAGAAGATGCCGCTGGATGCTTGAGGGTATACCGGAGGTACCTGTGCAGTTGAATCCAAATGAATAGCCAATATTTTCTAATTGTGTATAGTGCATTCACTGATGTAGCGCGTAACTGTTTTTGTCGTCGCAGAGGTAGATGTTGGGATGGTGATCTTGAAGCTCCACAAGAGCTTCAAAAGACCGCCGAGAGCACGTGACTGCGCGTTGTTCTACGCGACGCTCGGCGAACATTGCCAGGCTCAAACAATATTTGCTGGTTGAACAGCAACAACACCAGCGCAGATACCGATTGCAACGATTTCAATGTTCTACAGTTCGACATGGCTCCTAAAAGTCCCCAAGGCAAACGCAAAGCTGCCGATGCGCCCATTTCCCCCCCGCTCGTCAAACGCAAGATCCAGAGCGCCACTACCAGTGCGACCGACCCCTAATCCTTCGACCGCGGGAACAATTCTCGGCTGACTGACTTGGATCTAGAGAATGCCGTAGCTAGTTTCTTTACGCCTTCCTCTCAGAAGCCCAAAGACCGAACCATTTGGTCAGAACGAAGCCCGAAGGACGACACCCCCGCGACCCTGCTCGTTGGCCGTTACGAACCCGAAACGAACGAAGATACGAGTGTGAAAAGGAGGAAAATCGCTGCCTTTGATCTGGACTCGACGCTTATTGTACCCTCGTCAGGCAAGAAGCATGCGACTGGTCCCACGGATTGGAAGTGGTGGAATACTCGTGTTCCCGGACGATTGCGAGAGCTCTACGAGGATGGCTACCGATTGGTGATCATTTCAAATCAAGGAGGACTCACTCTCCATTTTGATCCCAAATTTAAAGGCCCCAAGGCTTCCGCACAGAAGCGAGTAGGCGACTTTAAGCAGAAATGCAGCGCCGTGTTGAGCAACCTGGACCTTCCGACCACCGTATACGCCGCCACCGGCCGAGACATATATAGAAAGCCAAGGCTGGGCATGTGGAAAGAGCTATGCCACGACTACGACCTGAACGAGGATGAGGTAGATGTCGAGAATAGTTTCTTCATCGGCGACGCAGGGGGAAGAACCGCTTCGCTAGGCAAGGCATCCGATGGAGTTGCCGCAGTGGCAAAGGACTTTAGCTGCTCCGACAGAAATTTCGCCCAAAACGCAGGCATCAAGTACCAGACGCCAGAGGAGTTTTTCTTGGGGGAGAAACCGCGGACTTTTATCCGAGATCTCGACCTGGCGGACTATCCGTTCTCGGAAGAGTCCGCCGCTTCAGCTACGCACGGCGCGTTCGAAAAGAAGAACGACCAGGACATTGTCCTCTTTTGCGGCCCACCTGGAGCTGGGAAAAGTACATTCTACTGGAAATGCCTCAAACCCTTGGCATACCAAAGGATCAACCAGGATACTCTAAAGACTCGCGACAAGTGCCTACAAGCGGCGAAAGAGTACCTTGAGGAGGGCGACTCCATTGCAATAGGTTTGCCCCCACACCATTTTCCCGCCTGGGCGCCCAGCTGACGAAGGATTTTCCTCTGCCCTCTGCAGACAATACTAATGCAGATCCCAACACCAGGTCCCTGTGGGTTGATCTGGCCAAGAAACGGGGCATTCCCATCCGTTGTGTGTGGTTCACGACGCCACTGGCGCTTTGCGAGCACAACGATGCCGTCCGCTCTCTTAATGTCTCGATGAACCCCGAGTCCAGAGAAGCGCTCCCGAAGTTGGCCTTCAACGGCTTTGCATCTCGGTACAAAGCCCCGGCGATCAAGGAGGGATTCCAAGATATTACAGAGATCCACTTCCAGTTCCAGGGTAGCAAGAAGGAGTACGAAATATGGGGACGGTACTGGTCATGAGGAGGGGAAGAAAACGGTATCATGCCATCTGGACGCAAGGATGGGCTCTCCGACTTCAGGCACACGCGATGTAATGTCACAACAAAAGACCATTGGACAGTCGGTAAATCTTGAGGAGAAAGAGGGGGACGTGAGGACAGCCCCAGTCCCGACCGGTTATTCATCTCTTGGGCTGGCCTTCATCTCCTTTCATCTTGCGGGGTGACGGAGACACTCCGCTGCCCTCGTCCAGCATGGACCAGAGAAGTGCCTGTGTCAGTTTCTCGTCATCTGGGACCCGGGGTCCTCCGCTCTTTGCAGCTTTCACCTGGGGATTTGAACCAGGGGCGACGCACCGAGTGGATCAGTTTCCGGACTCAGAATAAGAGCCGGACCGATTTCACCCTCCAGGAGCCTATCCCATGGTCGGCAAAGTAAGAAGACCTTGCTTCTTTGATGCGCTAGAGACACTGAACCACCTGTGACTGGACAGCCAACGTTCGCGGGGAATGCGGAGGTGGTCGACTAAGGTATAGCTCTCACTGTTAGAAAATAACCATATTTTTTCCCTACGCCTGATTCGCTTCCTCACGAGCTGAGTCGTTTTGCGGCACTCGAGCCCGGCGACAACTACCGGATAGGATATCGGTCGGTGGTTCATGTCCGGGGTTGCACATGGATTCGTTGCCCATTTTATGTCGTTGGAGTCTTCAATCCTCCCCCGCTCCGTGACGAATCAATTGTTGTCGACAAACACACCATCTCACCCGTCGCTGCTATTCCCGCCTCCAATTGGCATCGCCGCCAAGGCACGAATCTGCAGTTGGCGTCTTGGTCGCTTGATGCCCAGAGTCTTGGCGGTTGCTTGGTTCTAACGACGTACACGGACGGATATCGCCCGCTTCTTCCTAGCCGAGCCGACGGACTTTGGGATGCGAGTCCGTGTCAGCGACCAGTTTACGAGTGTGAGCCATGAATCGTACACTATACGAGGAGCGGAGAAATTACGCTTCCCCCTCAGTGGTGTGGGACTTGTTGGGGGAATTGGTGGAGGAATACGGAGTATGGACGCGGAGGGCTGCCCCCAACCCCCTCAACGATGGATTTCCATTGGTCTCGACCAACTTAAGCGCGTCAAGTACGAATTACCTAAACATGTCAAGAGGCTTGATGGTGACGACGTCACAGCACAAATGATGGGTGTGCTGCTGTCTGTGAATTAGGCATAGACTTCGGGCAGAGCGAGACAACTTCCTCTCTGGGATGTCGATCGGAGCGCCGCCGGCGTCAGTCCAATTGGGGTAGGCTTCGACTGAGGTAACGGTGCCACGCGAGTCGCACTGCTGCCGTCCTTGACAGGATGACAAATTGAAGTGGTCATTGGCTCAGGAGTCGCCAAGCTTTAACCCGCAACCACGGCGTCGGACATTCGCTGATCTCTGTCAGTCCCCTGCAGCGTGCCATTTTTTCTGTCCGCCTGATCTCAACCCAGGACGTTGGTTCACGTCGCATTGTTTCTGAGCGAAACAGGCGAACAGGCTGCAAGGATAGAACAGCTCACCGCTGCAGGTGACAGAATACATTGACCACTGCAAAGAAATAAGACCGAGTACACCAGCCTTGCAGCCAATGAAGGATCTCTAGTGTCCATTTATTTGTGTCATGAGCCCGTCTCTGCGGAGTATCCTGTCATCTCCTTGACAGCTCTGTCCTCGACCTAATCCTACCCTACCCCACGAATACCGTTACCCCAACCGTGTTAATGGCGGGGAAATCGAACGAGGATTGCGGCCGTCGCCATTGGACCTTGGATAAACGGGGAATCTCCGCCGTAGTCGCTCAAGTTGCTCAGAATCTACCCCCAAAGGATGGGCTTTCCCCGTCTGTGCTACCGAACTAAGCGTTAAACAAGATGTTCCCAGGCTGATCAAACACAGAGATAAATAGTCTGAGACATCCCCTTCTCAAATTGTGTTAACTTGCCTCCTCTCACCTCCTTTGACGCCTTTTCCTCCCCTCCCACCCAGTTTATTCATACCACTACTAGTTGTCAAGATGGCTGGCGGTGTGAAGAAGCCGGTCAATGTCTTTAGGCTGAAGGATCTCGGCGAGCCCGAGGGTGTGTTCAACTGGAGGCTGTGGTTCTCCGTCATTTCTTTCGCTCTGCTCGGTGCCGCTCGAGGTATCGACGAGGGTCTCATTTCGGGTGCTTTCAACTCGGATGACTTCCAGGAGAGTATTCACTATTCCAGTTACTCTACGGTCGAGCAGACCAACATCAAGGCCAATGTCTCCGCTATGGTCCAGATTGGTTCAGTCGGTGGTGCCCTCATGTAAGCCGTCGATCCTTGTAATACCTGTGCTCCCAGTGGCTGACAGTATCCCAGCGCCTTCTTGATCTGTGATCGCATCGGTCGTATCTGGGCTACTCGCTTTCTCTGCGTTCTCTGGGCTGCCGGTATCGCCATCTTCATGGCTGGTGGCGCCAAGGGAAACCTGGGTGCCGTTTACGCTGGACGATTCATTGCCGGTCTCGGTGTCGGCCAAACACCTGTTGTCGGGTATGTTCCACGAACACAACGAGTGAACAAGTTCGCTTATTCTGACACTGAACAGTCCCGTGTACATTGCTGAAGTTGCTCCTGCTTCTGTCCGAGGTCTCTGCACCTGTATCTTTACGTACGTTATCGTCGCATTTCACTGCGCAGGCAGTTACTAATTGTCGAATAGCGGTGCCGTCTATCTCGGTATTGTCCTCGCCTACTTTGCCAACTATGGCGCCCACCTGCATATTTCCAGCCACAGCCACAACCAGTGGCTTGTTCCCAGCAGTCTCCACGTCATGATGGCTGGCATCATCTTCATCCTCAGCTTCTTCCAGTACGAGTCGCCTCGCTTCCTCGTCAAACAGGGTAAGCCTGAGAAGGCTCTTCAGGTCATGGCTCGCCTGCGAAAGCAGTCGCCTGACAGCGAGTATGTTGTCCAGGAGATTGCGACCATCCAGGCCGCCCTTGACCACGAACTCGAGGCCACTCGCGGCGTCGGCTGGGCTGGCAAGCTCAAGGAGATGTTCCTTGTTCCCAGCAACCTGTACCGTCTCTACCTGTCCAGCATGGTGCAGTTCCTTTCGCAGTGGTCTGGCGCTGGTTCCATTACCCTATATGCCCCTGATCTCTTCAGCCTGCTTGGCATCACTGGTACCGAGGAGTCTCTTCTCGTCACCGCTGTGTTTGGTATCGTCAAGCTGATCGCTGCCATGATCTGCGCCCTGTTCCTGGTTGATGTCATCGGTCGCAAGCGAGCCCTGCTGTCGGGTATCACCCTCCAGACCATTGCCATGCTCTATGTTGCTTCTTTCCTCACCTCTGTTCCCGAACTTGGCGTCGTCGACGATTTCGTCCTGCCCGCTCGCGACAAGGGCCCCAGCCGAGGCGCCATCGCCATGATCTACATCTCCGGCTTTGGTTGGGCTCTGGGCTGGAACTCGATGCAGTACCTCCTCACGGCCGAGCTGTTCCCTCTCCGAATTCGTGCCCTGGCCACGTCGTGGGCCATGACGCTTCACTTTGCCAACCAATACGGCAACTCCCGCGCAGTGCCCAACATGCTCCTCCCCGTATCGGATGGTGGCATTTCCCCCAAGGGTACCTTTTGGTGCTTCGCCGCCGTCACCTTTGTCGGTGGTATCTGGGTGTGGTTCTCGGTGCCTGAGACAAGTGGCCGCAGCCTGGAGAGCATGGATCACCTGTTCGAGCTGCCCTGGTACAAGATTGGTCTGCACGGCAACAAGGACGCCGATGCGCGAGATATGGCCCAGACTGAGAAGCAGCGCATCGCCGAGGAGGAACACGGCATGGGTGTTGAGGTTGAGGACAAGAGAAAGCAGGAAGCTTAAGATGGTTGAGACTCGATGCTGTCTGCAGTGAAATGACCTTGATCTCTTGGCCCTGTTGTATGCAGTGCATTCTTCAGGTTGGTTTAACGAAGTTACGGTTTGACAATTGTGTCCCTACGGGGTAAATAAATAAATAAGTACATAAGTAAGGGACAACCATGAGTTATTATCCCAATTATACCAGGTTCCTGTTTCTGTGACTATGTGTCTCTCCACGTTCGGCCTCGCTTTCGCTGTGACAGTCGTCATATATGCCTTTCATCCTTTCTCGACTCTATCTTGCTGTCTTGCCCTGCCTATCTTTACCTTGACTGTCAGAAATCGGTACATGAACGACTGGGCTCAGCTCAGCAACAATCTAGCCGAGTACATAATCCTTACCACCATGTCCCCCCTCGTCGCATCTGTCCAACTCCGCAAATTCACAGATCCTGGGAGCCTCTTTATTAGAACGACAGGACTACTACATTTATGACGCAAAGCAACTGGCTTTTCCGCAGGAAGCCCTCACAAGCTGATTCGAGCTGAGAGTACTGACATTTCCTTCTTTTTGATGAGAAAGAATGTGAGCTGAGTCTTATAGGGGAGGAATTAGGATGAACCTAGGAAGTAACGTACATTTGGCCGAAGCCAGCATTTCAACGGGCTGCGGCCGCCCTTACCACAATCTTGGCTCTTGGATGGAAGATTAATCACTAATTCTAGATGTTTGGCATGGATGTGTACACCATGGATTTTGCAAAGCTGAAAGACGGGTGTCTGAAGATGCATGTCTCCCAGCAGAAGAAGACAGGTATAGAACCAGGAAGCGATGGGATTTATAGTTGGTAAAGCAGGTAGGTTGCAGGACACCAAAAGTTATAAATTTATATTGGTTCCTGGCTTCTGGTAGTTCCGGCAGATAGTATCTTCCACCAATAATGACAGTAAACTTGGCGAAACTTGGAATTCAGCTTTGTGTCGAATGCCACCATTTTCTTCGCCCCGTACCTCCAATCCCTTTTCCTCTGCTAGATCGTCGAAAGCCCAGATATCTTTGTTAACATGTGAGATCAATGTTAGAGGAGACAAGATGTCGCGCAGTCCCCCGGTGATTGGGGTGCCGCTGACGAATAACAGCCTCTTCCAGCCCAGCAATCGGAGCATATTGTGATATGATCCCGATTCCTTTTTGACATACTGGGCCTCGTCACAGATAAGAGCATCGAACTCCCACTTTCCCACTAAATTATTTCTGTACGAGTAGGTCACCGATGTCCATTTACACATGGACATGGCGTTTGTGGTCTATATACGACCCTCGTGGGATGATTTAGTATTGAAGTTATTCATTCGCTGTGAGCGAACATCCGTATTCTAATCCTCGACTAACTCACTTTCTTCTGTCGATTTTGTCCAGGGCTTTGGAAAAATTAGTTCTCGGAACAAAACCCCTAACTGGGTTTGAAGTTGCTCTCACTCTGAGGCAATTCTTTTGGGTATTCTCGAGCCATTTCTTGGACAAACTCACCCGAACGGGTTTGTCCTTGTTTACCTATGGTGAAAAGGATGCTTTGGTACTGGCCATCCACCAACTTGAGATGATCTTCGGACATCCAGTCCAGTCCTTCAGTTTCTGATGTGCATCCATTCCCAGCCTTGAAGGAACTGAAGGAAGAGATGCGCGAGTTGCACCGATTTGCAGGAACCTACCGCGGAGGGACATCAGGGCGGTGAAATAACAGAAAGATCTCAGGACACCCGAGAAACGCCACACGAGGGTAAATGTGACAGCTTATTATTGCTGGGGCTAAGTTGGGCAGGCGGAGGATCCTTTCGCGGAGAGGAGGTTGATATATTTTCGTGGCGCAATTCAGGCAGCTTGCAAACAAATACCTAGGTACCTACGGTACTGGCTGAGGTGTATCGACGCATTCATCAGCCTGTGATTTGCCAGCACTAGCTTCGACGTGGACATGGTCGTATGCTCAACGATTCCCTTGGTTGCTGCGTGGTCGATCAGAATTGTGAGAGGGATTTTGGGACGATTGTACATGACACTTGTCCGGCGAGCGCCATGACGGTTTGAGTTTCGAATGACGGCTTGAAGCCTAGTTGGTGCTCTGAAGTCTGATGTTGTATACTGTGGATGAGGGAAGTCGATGTCGGTCGGTTGCCTTAGAGAAGGGAGGTAAAGGGCCGACTTCCGATTGCACGTAGCGAGCACTAGATCAAATTCTGCTCGAAATGTCGCACTTGGACATGAGTGGAAGTTTGCTGAGAGCCGCTGGCGGTGCAGAAACCCGCCTTTGGGTTCCGAGAATCAGGAATCATGATTCATAGCTGCCTTGAGCTCTCGTTTCCAGGGCTTAATGGGTAGGTTATCTCCTGTAGGTGTCTGGAATTATTAAAATACTTTCGGTTATTAAATTGGGACTAGGAATGAACAAGAATGATGGACAAAGTAATGTTTATTAGAGTGGTGAAGTCGCTTAGTGGTCTACAACAGCGTTTCTTACAACCTTGCATCCCGATATGCTAGCATTATCAGGTGCATCAAAGCTCAGTAAATGCGTCTAGGACCATTGCAAAACAATGCATACAACTGATGAAGAGGCACGTTACTTCGAGAGACTACGATGACTGTGTCTACACAAGGAAGAGCATTCACTGGCATATTCATCACAAGGAATTTAGCGAAGTTGTCGAAGAGATCAATGAGAAGAGACAAAAGAGATGTATTATGTACTCTTCGAGAGCTGACTGTGCAAAGACTAAGAGGTATTTGTCCAAATCCACCTAACGCCAACAGAAGAAAAGCCAAGAGCGAGACAAGACCAATATGCCATTAGATGCAAGCCACGAGTTGCATGTCCAGTGAGTTCCAAGTCCAGTATGAGAAAAGTCAAAAAGAGTGCGTGACTATTGACAAAAGCAGACCAAAAGGAAATCGAAAATGAGTGTGAAGATCCAGCCCGAAGGAGGAGGGACAAAGGAGAAGAGAAAAGACCTCAATGTCGGCGTGTTGTTTTGTAGAAGAGCCACCGGAGGAGATTGATGCAGTAGGTTGCCATCGATCAGGTAGAAAGTTGTTTATGAGTGTTCGCGACCGTAGTCAAAGGTGATTCCGCTGAGGTATCTCTTCTCGTGGTTGTTGTGAAAAGTGTAATGCTTCTGTGGTGAATGGTTAGTTTGGGCACTCTTTAGAGAAATCGGTATGAGACTCACTTCAACAAGATACATCATTCTGCTCTTCCTCCACCTGCCATCTTGGCACACTGGCTGAAGGAAAGAAGCTGGTCTTCTATGACCAAAGCTTCGGCTCAAATTCAAAAGAAAAGGAGTATGTCGCAGCCCGATCTCGGGCTGACTCGCGTGGTTCAGATCTATCAAGGTGTTAGCAAAACTTGTCACATCTCAAAAGCAGCGGTAGATGGGGCTTGCTTACCATCCAAGTCTGAAATCTACGGCCACCATTTAAAAGTTACCATCTTCGAGGAAAGTGACTACAGGTACACCTTCGACATCATGGACCATGTAGGGAGCCCAAAGATTGGTGACAGGATGAACACCGACGCCGTACCATGGCTCGGCAGGCTTGGTTTCTTCCTGTGTAGTATTGTTTCTTTGTTCACCTTCAACAGGATTCTGGTCCTTGTTGTCGGCAGACATCGCGCTGGACTCTCCGTTGTTTGCTTCAGAGTTGGAGAGTTTGGGGTGGGATGGGAGCTCGACCTTCCAAGTAGGTCGAGGCTCACCGAGAGACAAGTGCCCACTGCTCGAAACCCCAGAGTAGGGCCAGGGAATAACGGGATTGAAGTGTCGGACAATACCTCCCTTGATCGGAGCGTAGGGAACGTCAGTTGCACGTTGGAGGGTGCTGTTGGTGCGTCGCAAGCGACGGGCAACGTTCTGACGCGGCTTGGTCTTGGGAACGGAAACCCACATCGACTTGGAAAGTAGGTAGTAGGGGTTTTCGCTGCCCAGCTTTGGACCAGAGCTGTTGGTGTTGGTGTAGGCGCTGGGACTTTCGGATGAGTCGTAGGAGACATCCGTTGCGCACTCCTCCTTGTCGGTGGGAGATTGCATGTCTTCAGCTGACCAAGACACAGAGAGGCTCGAGCGAACACGCAGAGGCAGCTCCTTCTTGCTGGAGAGATCTACCTGAATCGCAGGAACATCGTGAAAGATCGAACGGAGGTCCCTGACTCTCTTGTGAGGGTACGGTCTGAAGTTCCAAGCTGGAACGAAGCTACCTGTTGTGACGGAATACGCGTTAGCGAGGGCGTGGCAGCGCTTGAAAAGGATAAAACATACCGTCTGAGTCCATTGCGATCAGCTTATAATAGTAGTGGGAGGTTTTTTGATGGAAGAAGAGAGAGATGGATTGTTTTTCTTGTGATAGTGGTTGTGATGGATGAATGATGTAGGAGGTTGGTTGTGTAAGAAGAAGAAAAGAAAAACAAGAGCCTAGATGAAGAGATGTGTTTAAGAGATCATTTTACTGTGACAACCTTGCTCGAAGCTGTGCATTTGACAGTGATTCATAGTCAAACGGGTAGATGGAAGCAAACGACCTCTGCTCACGTGCGAGCTCGGGGGCACCTGTAGACCAGCTGTGTGGCAGGTGTCTTCAGGGCCTTTTCAGATGTTTCGTAGGTCGTTTGTCTTCTTGCGGTTCGTGGGAACAAGGGAACAAAGCTGCAGGGACGATGCAGATGCGAACTCCACTGGCAGTTGTCTGGCAGCCTGTTCCCAACATTTATCTACAGTACTAGGTAATGGAAAACTGCAGTTTCCTGTTCATTTCCATCTTGTGTATTGAATCTAAATCGTGTTTGAATGTGGCTGGCAGCGACCATTGCTCCATGTTGCTACTTCAATCACGACCTCATACGCGGGGATGAAAGACACCCAATACGAGTGGAACTTTGGGTGTGCAGTGAAGTCAAAACACTGCTTCAAATGTTTTGAAGCCTACAGGAAACCGCCAAGTTGTTCCCAAGTTCCAGTACTTGGTGAGGTGGTTTCGACCAGAAGACCATGAATCCCCGGGGATTGTCAGCTTACGGAACAAAATCAGGAACTGTAGAACATGGAAAATGATTTAGACTGACTCATGGATCTTTCCCGGGTCTCTATTCTCGTCGAATATTGCTGAAAACAGAGCACTGACGAGTGGTTGGCAGGTGGTGCGCCCAACGCGCCTTGAGAAGGCCACGAAGATAAAGCGTGCGATTACGTATTCACATCGAATGATTTGGAGTTACGAACACTGAGAATGGTAGATAGCTACTCAGGACTTAGGATTTAATGATCTCGGCATTCAGAAGCTATTCGCGACCATCAACTCGACCGTCGTGCTTTTCGGCATCAGGTAAAGCGAACGCTCCCAAGATACAAAACTTAATAATTCATCAGCCCCTATTCATTAAGCATAATCAAGTATTGTAGGTCGAGGTAATCTTCCTTTGGTTTCCAAACTTCGACAGCAACTCCGTCAATTATCCATATTCTAAGGCCACTCTCTGCACTACACCCTCCTTGCCCCAGTGCCCTCCAGTCCTCTTCTAAAATCCCAAAAGGTGCTTTCGTTGGACAATTTCCTTCTTGGTCATCAACTTCTGGTTTGGTATCGACGCTACTACCGATTGAATGGCTTAATGAGGCTTGGTTGACTGTAGGCACTCTTCTGCTGAGCGTAAAATAGCAATGAAGCTGAGGCGTGACCCGGTATGGAATCAGTTCCGGCACAGTGCTGCTTGTTGTGATAGATACGAGACTTCGAATCCGAGACTCGAGAGTGTTTCGTATTCTCAATCGGAGGTTCGTCGTCACGGATGTCGTTAAAAAGACAGACAAGGACGACGAGGTTGGGCAGAACTCCTAAAACTGATACCTGTCATTCTCTTTTGTTGATGGAGCATGGTTCGCGCAAGACTTTAATGCACCTATCAGGCCTAGACCATCAGGCGGATAAAGTAGCCCAATAACACCAGCAGTAGAAAAAGCAACAGAGGCTCATACCCAAGCCAAATATCCCAATAAACTCAAATCAATAAGGGATGGGGCACGGTAAACGGTCAGCCTGTCAGAGTTGTTAGCCGCAACGGTCAGAATGAGTGATTATGGTCAGTGTCCGTCGATGAGTAGTTGAAGTATTACCATCACAAGAAAGGGGGGAAGAGAACATAGGCGAAGTGAAGGCAAATAGGGAAAGGCATAATGAAACTTACTGGGTGAAGGATGCCGCGACGGCAGATACGTTTCCCTGTCCAGGGACACGGGAAACATCAAGTGCAGTCTGACGACCACGGCTACCCCGAGCGTTATTTCTGTTGACAGACTCGCGCTATTTGGGGCCTCGATGCGAGTTCGGATGAGCGAACCGCAGAAGCAGTATGTTTCAGTCCCGGGCTTTCACCTGGGGGCGGACTTTATCTTAGGCAGGGCACCTCGCGGCGCCCAACCCATCCCCGTCAAGTCTCTGAACCTTCCCCATATGCCTTTGACAGAATCCGAAGTAGACCTTTCAGTGTCAACAGGGTCCGCGGCAGTCTGTCGAGGATGCCGGCCGCCATCCTGAGGGGCAGTATCAGAGTTGCGCAAGGCACTCGAACGGCCTCTAGTGCAGATCTTGGTGGTAGTAGCAAATACTTCAATGAGAACTTGAAGGACCGAAGTGGGGAGGCTGTAAAACATCCAATTAACCATGAGACTTTGCCTGAAGAGCCAGCAACTTACATAGACGAGGCGTGGAGCTTTTGGAAAGACCAAGAACACCCCTGTGTTTAATAATGTTGGCCATTGTCCTCGGGTACCCTTGTTTTGGTAGCTTGCAGCCACAGCGAGGTGCCTAGTCAGAGCCACGCCGATTTATCATCATCAGCTGGCCGCCTGAAGAAAAACAAGGTCAGCTAGGAAGAACAGCTTGAAGACTATGGGAGTACTGACAGAGTCTGAATTGGGAGGTTATCAAAGGGGGATCACAAGTGCCCGAGGCTGCTCGAGGAAGAACCTCGCGCTTCCTGGGCATCTGGGATCCCCTCCCAGATTTCCCGTATTCCCCAGCGTTTTCGCCAAGGCCCAAGCTACTCAAGTTAGAACTTCACGATATCCTGACTGATACGATAGCATGTAGGCTTATTTACCTCTTTATGGTCAACTCAATCGAGATTGCTATGAGCCAGAGTCAGGGCTGGAACCCAGAGGCTGCCCGAGAACCCCGTGCTTCCTCAGCGCACGCAACCCCCTCCAACATGTTCCGCATTTTCACAGCTGCGCAAGCTAGAGGCTGTCGAGGGAGAACCCCGCGCTTCCTTGACTCATGCCAGAATCTAGAATGCCTGCAACCCCGCAGGTGAATCACCAGACCACTGCCGTGACATCGAGCTCGGCGAGCAGCAGCCTGCGGCGGGAGGGAGGTTGGGCCGACCTAAATATTTCAGTGGCTCTCGTCAGCAGACCAGAACAAATACGAAAGGATGCAACTTGATGCGTTATGACAGAGGAAATAAGGACGATGAAAGCTTCGGGGCCAGGGAGCAGTTGGAGACGATAGGCGATGGAGGGTGCTTGGGCAGAAAAAACGATACCTTTGGAGGTCCGGGGTTGAAGGGTGAGTCATCGACCTTGGACCTCGAGAAATAAAAACAAGGTCGGCGGTATTTCGCGTACTGTAATTTCAACACGAGCGAGGCCAAGATGGAATTTCCGATGTTGGTTATGTGATCTTGAATACCCTTCTGGTGCTATCCTTGGCGGAGGAGAGAAGAGGAGAAGGGAAAGGAGGGCGAAAACAAGGAGGCAGCTGGGCAACACGCCCCACGCCCAGTATTTCTCGGAACAACCACTACCCGTTTCCTATCTACCGCTCAGCTTCTCTGATTCATTCCTAACTATTGTTCCGGATTGGTGCTCTCCCCTTTTGGGTTCTCAGGTCTGATTGTCCAATCACATCGACTTCCTTTGTACTCTTTGATCTCCAAAAGCATCCCCAGTATCCCGACGATCCCAAACTTCCCTACTGCAGTATTCTTACATCCTCTCTGATAGAGTACCCTTACATCAACCACTAACATCCAGTCTATCTCTTCCAGATCGCAATCTCTAGTCCCAGGGGCTTCCTCAAGAATCCTTCGCGTGTCTCCATGACCTCTTGTCGCAAATCGACCGAATACCTCCTCGCCCATGTCGCCACGATCAGCTTCATCTCCATTTCCGCAACGTTTCTCCCGACACACGCTCTCGGTCCATGACTAAACGGAATAAACGCATTCTTCTGTCGAGTAGTCACGCTGTCCCAGCGTTCAGGGCGGAATTCATCCGCATCGGGTCCCCAGATTTCCTTTGAGTGATGAATCGAGTACGTCGGCACGCTGAGAACGCTTCCTGGCCCAAAGTAATGTCCTTGCAGTGTCACACCAGGGCTCCCTTCGGGGACTTGGCGAGGAAGGCCGATACCTGAAGTTGAGTGGAATCGTAGCGTTTCGTTGATGACTGATCCTAAGTACGGCAGGTCCCTAACCATTTCGAAGCTTGGGACAGCGACATCTGCAGGGATCGCAGCGTCAAGTTCGGTTTGCAACTTTTCCAAAACTCCAGGCGTTCGTGCCACATGATACAATAAGGCGCAAGACGAGTTCGAAGTGGTATCGCTGCCCGCAATAAGCTGTGTGAGAGCCTCGGCCGTCAGCTCTTCTCGTCCAAGTGGTTCTCCCTTTTCATCTCGGCCTTCCATCAGACGAGCAAGCAGGTCCTTTCTCTCCTGGGGCGGGGGATTCTCCAGCCTTGCCTTGACTCGCGCAATAGCAATTCCCGCAAGATTTTGCACACAGTTTAGGCCTTGACTGAAAAAGGGGTCCGGTAACCACTTGGCATAGGGCTTCAGCTGTGGGAAGCAGCCAAGAGTGGCGCTGACTTCTCCTCTTCGGTTGAGAATCTCGATGGCTGACGCATAAATAGGCGGACTATCCGGTGTAGCCCTCACTTCGGCAATATCGACACCGTTGCGAAGCATGTCAAAGGGAGCGCCAAATGCCAAGTCGCCAATGATGTCGAAAGCCAGGTAGTTGAACCATGGTAAGCAGTCAATGTGCGCTTCTTGTCGTCCATTATTTGATTGACCATTGGCAATCTGATTGTCGATTTGCTTGATAAAGAGTTCCAAGTTGGAGTACACGTAAGGCTCAAACTGAGTGATGGACTTTGTTGAAAACGTGTGGGAGATCATCTTGCGCTTACGAGTGTGTTCAGCACGATCTCTGGTGTTGAAGAGTCCACGACGAATTGACACAAACGCGTCGTAGAATTCGCTTGTGATTATCAGCTTGTGCTCTAGCCAACACTCCCATGAGACTCACGACTTCAAAAATCCATTTCCGTGGCCATATATAACTGGAATCGCCTCATCATCCGCGATACTGACGTGGTTGGGTGCGATTCGAATCACAGGGCCGAGTTCCTTGTGCAACCTGTGCATCACCTTGTACCGCTCACCCCGTCGGCACACATACAGAAGCCATAAATTGGTGAATTGGGCGGGGAAGGGAGCTGGAATGCCTCTGAGGTGGCTAAAGGTGACAAAATATGCATAAAGGTAGGAAAGGAGGAAGAGGGTGATCCCCGCAGGGATTATCAACCAAGAGGTTGCCCCCGACAGCAGAAGATCAACCAAGGCCATTCTCAGCAATTCTTTCCGGCAAAATTGAAGACCAAGAGTGAAAATATCCTCAGTCGAAGAAAATGCAAATGCGGAGCTTAACTACAAAAGATGTCGACTAGGTCGACTACGTGGGGCCATCCACGCGGCCTACCGGCAGTCGGGGATACAAATAGTCGATATGAACAAGCCTGACTTGTTTGCTTTGCGAGTGTGAGAGGGTGGGGGATCACCAGGTCAAGTTCTGGTCCGTCAGCCAGTAATATACTAAGCTGAGGACGTTGTAACCCTGAACAGCGCCCAGTGTTACAGCCGACAGGACCAACACCATGGAGAGGCGCACTTCTGTCTTACCCGGGTGACCGAGAGCCTAACAAGACCCGCACGGGAGCGGGGTTTCTCGATGGCACCGAGGAGGACGTTGTGAGAGGGTTCCTCGTGCTGCAGCTCATCCTGATGTCCTGCAACAACCCGTGATAACGCCAAGATGTTGGGACAGATGCCCGTACTTTGTACAACCAGTTTGACGGTGCCAATGGACGAATCAGGCACAGCATTGCTTACCCCAGATGTCGGGCTGGTTCCGGTGTCAGTGGGGGATTTGTGGGGGAGAATTGTCGGCATCTGGAATCGGCAGTGGTGTAATTGGGCAGCGAGGGTGAGGTGGTGTGCGAAGAGTATGAGCAATCAGGGAGTAGCATTTACTAAGAGGGACTTTTTGCCAGAAGGTCTATTCTCAAATAGAATTTTGAACTCTCGTGTTCTCTTATCTTTGGTAGCGAGGACACACGTCAGATAGATGAATGTGTTGGTTAGTGGTGAATCGCGACACGTTGGCTCACATCAGATGAATGTCATGTTCCTTTGCAGCAAGGATTTGGCAAGCCTGAATATTAAAAAGGACGGATGATATGGGTGTATTATCGCTGATCAGCAACTGCCTATATCGGTAAGTGATTCGATGCCGAGTCTCACTCAGCACACCCGACACCTGTTGGCTGTGGTCTAGGGTAGCTGTAGCTAAATGCTCATGGTACAAAGAACGGATCAAATTATTTGCCGCGAAGTGATGAATGAATTTCGATCTAATTTCAAGTGATTGTTTTAACGAAGTATTACGAGATTCAATGGTATTTTTTTCTGCTTATGACACGGTTGGGTGGTGGTCTATTGTGATGTGCTTTCAGATTTTCGTATGTGGAGAATCTTGGCTGGACGCCCAACAGCTCAAATCGAGTAATCAGATTATTGTAATTATCTTACGAAGTAAAGATGTACAAATCCAGGCAGTTGATAATATTGTCTAGATTTTACGCGAGTTCAGTGGTGCCAACAGAGCTTCCTACCTTGAGATAGTACACCTTCAACCCAGAGCCCGTTCTAACCGCCATGTGCCTCTGCACTGCCCAGTAGTTGCAGCGCGGCATAATCTTCGCGATACTCCCGAGGGGAGGGAACGACGGAAACGCTCAAACCCGCTGACTATTATAGCCGCGTGCATAGAATTTACTGAGTAAGATGTTCAAACAATGTGGCTTACGACACGCCCAAACCTCATGCGCAAACTACCCGACCCAACGTACGCAGCTCGCCAGAAGTGGTCGCGTGCCTACGTAAGAGGCCTACGAACACAACGAAAAAGAAAAATTGAAGCAAAACAGACGACACCGCCACTCCAGTGCCAAGTCATTCTAAAAATGTACCAGTTCGTGCCGAACTCCGATCTCAACGGTTATTCGCCCACGGGCGAGTCGTGAAACGGCTTCTGCGCCAGCGTCTGTGGTGCAACCGCGCTGTCACAGGGGCTCCGGTATCATCTGCGCCCCCGATGCGTCTCACCACCATCGCATACGGTGTCATCCGGTTTCGCAGGGCGAACTGGGGTCTGACGATGGGCTTCGTGAGAGAGGGTTTGAGATGTAATTAACGCAGCGACGTCTGCATTCTTTCTGCTTCATTTTTTATGTAATTTCTGCCTATTCTTGTATTCTGGTTTCTTGCCTTTCGACACTGATTGAGAATTTAACTTGTACTCGCATTTTGACAGTCAAGAGACGAGTGAACCAACAAGGGGAAAAAAAAAGGGATCCTCGACACAGAATCTAGCTGAATAACCTCAAAGAAAATGGGCACAATACGACGATTCGACAATAGTCACTTAGACTTCGGCCAACTTGCCAACAGGGACGTTCTCACAACGACGCAACCGCCAAACCCATTCTCAACGATAGACGGCCAGGACAGCGTTCTGCTCAAACAACAAGTCTCGCGCATAATATCCGCTTTCCAGTCAACCACACTCTTCACCTCCATTACTCCTCGTCAAACAGCCCAAGTCGCCTCGTCAGCCGCAGACTCGGAAACCACGGCCAGCCAGGATGGCATCGGTGCTTCGACGCCGGATTTCCAGAGACTCGTCAACTTTGGAGTTGCCTTCATCATAATAGGTATCACACTTTCAACCACTCGAGTGAAGTGACAATGCTAATGCTGTTTCAAGTCGCGGTTGTGATTATTGCAATCTCGATTTACCTATGTCGAGGACGTGGAGTATGTCTACGACTGCGAAAGAAGAAACGGAATCAGGGCCCGAATACCATCAACTATAAAACCTGGCGATATGTCGATGTGCAAGCGCCTGGGGCGGCACATCTCGCTGGGCCGAACCCCAATCGACCGCCGATGACGGGCAGTGAGTTTGGGCAGAATATGGTAGACTCTGCAGGACCACAACCTCCTGCGTACTCGGCAGGGAGCGCACGTCCTTCGGCAGGTCATCCGCGGTGGGGGTGATGTTGTAGAACTGAATAGAGAATGACTTTGCCGTGTTCTGTGAGACTGAGAATGTTTGTGAAATACCTTGATACATCAAAATATCACCAGATGATTTGTTCCTGGCCCTTCTACGGACATTAACGTTCTTCGAGGGCGTCTCTCAAGTTGGAAATAATCTGTGATATAAAAATTGAATTCGATCAAACAATTGCCATCAGTTTCCCATTACATTTACCTCCTCGTCGTACAGAATTTCGTTTTCGTCTATACAGGCCCAGAGTCATTATATCCTACAAAAGCAGCCAAAGATCGTGTCGTGATGAACACAATGATTTTCAAACATTGGTCGGCTCCAAGTCCTTCCTCAGTGAGCCACCCCCAAGCATCTTCATCATTCTGTCCCGCTCCACCTTGTTCGGCTCGTGCCACCATTCACTGACCTTTTGCTTCTGAAACCCATGCTTCTCCCATTCCAGCATGCGCTTGGAGTCAATCTGATGCCATGGCAGACCCAGGTCCTTCGAAACGTGATCTTTGATGGAATCTTTCATGGGGAAGATATCCGTATCCTTAGCTGGACCATGGCCCTCCACGAAAAAAATCTTGGCCATCTGCTTCTCCTCCCTGCCTTCTTCTTCCATGCGCCTTGCCATCCCGTTCACCATGCGAGATTTGTTGTAGGCCTGCGGCTTCATCCAACGATCAACCTTCTCCCAGTCGAGCTGGAAGCCAGCCGAGTCGTATGTTGGCGATCCGTTGGGTTCTTTCTTGTGACAGACGTGCAGGTTGTGAAACGCGTAGCTGGGGTCCGCCAGGGCATTTTGCTTAAACTCGTGGTCGTTCAGGTGGCGGTTGCCTTTGGGCTTTATAGGCTGCGGGATCTGGAATTTCGCCTTGAACTCGTCGGTCAGGTCTCTGTCCGAATACCGACGTCTGACGACGCGTCCCGGAGTTGGGCGTTGATCGCGGAGCTGAGAGCGATCAATATCGTACTCCAAGTCTGGCGTAGGCAAACGAGGGCTGTGTCAACTGGCGGAGGTTCAGGTGCTTCCTCTTCTGCCGTCTTCTTGGTTCTCTTCCTCGTAGATGTGGTGGCCGCTGTCGTGTCTGACTTGCGTTTACGGCTGGTCGAGGCTTTGGCCCCTCCTCTAGTTGAGGCCTTGGCTCCTCCTCTGGTCGTGACTTTAGCCCTTGGCATGATGGAGACGTTGATTGATTGATTTAAAGTACGTTTGATGGAATGAATTGAATTAATTCCAAGTTCGGAGTAAATGTGAGGATGTTACGACATACCCCTGTCTCTATCTCTGGAGACGCGTTTTAGGTGTTATGAATGATGTCACCACGCGTAAATGAAGGCGGTCTAAAGTGGCAGAATATCGATCGATCCCTCTGGCCCAGCTAAGGCTGCTTTTGCGTAGATACCAAGCAGGGATGTAGACGAATAAGAGAATCAAATGTTTAGAGGTACTTCATTTAACTAGCAGATCAGCCCGCAATAAAAGTACTCACAAACTTGACTGATACCAAAAGGGACTTCATACTCGCCGCAGAATTGCACCAACGTCTGGTACCCTTGATGTCACCGTGTTATGTGGAGCGGATACCAAAAGGCAGCCTTAGCTGGACCAAAGGGATAAGAGGGTACGTACAAAGAATGCCCTGGACATGAACGTGGGAAAATGGGCAGCGTCTTGGGTCTATTCCTAAGTAGGTTGTTTAGACGAAGAGTTGTTAATTTGGCCTTAAATAGCAGAGTCCTATTAATATCGATCGATAAGAGGATACGTACAAAGAATGCCCTGGACATGAAGGTGGGAAAATGGGCAGCGTTTTAGGTCTCTATTCCTAAGTAAGCTGTTTAGACGAAGAGTTCTTAATTTAGCCTTAAATAGCAGAGTCCCAGATTTTTGCTGTATCGTGGCGCGGACTAAAGTAGAGTAGTGCGCGCCTCGTGCGGCTGAATTTACCCACCCCTTCATATCTATCACTAGAATCGACCAGGTCTAGACCTCATACACATCTACCATCGTGCAGTAACCATGGACTCAGCCATCAGCTATGTATTGTTTATGCCTCGCAAGGTGGAATGATGTATAACGGCACAATTTACGGCGCAGTTTGAACCCTCTCCTATGTCTTTATAAACAAATATGGAGGACAGTTCGTCCTACACTTCTTCAGCGATCTGATCAGTCCTTTCCTACCATCCTCGAAATAACATCGTTGACGCTAGCGTTGCTTTGCCCAGCGCAACTACAGAAGTCAGGATGCCTTTCGACTTCAAAGCTTATGATGAAAAATGCCACCAATTTACACAGGAGCAGCTCCAACGGGAGTGGGAGCACTATACTCGCCTAATTTCTGGTGCTGCGACATCTACGGCCGTTTCAGGGATGGCCATTCCCTTCACTCTTGGCCTTTCGACTATCGGCGTCGTCATGGCCGCTTCCTCGATACACAACGCACGTAAGAAGCGGGAGATCATCGAGAGGCACCTCAACAAGCTCAACGCAACTCACTATACCCGCATGCGGGACGTCCTTGGGAGCATGGCTATCAGTGGGGCCATTGGTGTGGTCACTTTGGGTCTGGCGCCAATGGGTGCTGAGGTTGTCGCCACAGCCGGTGCCGAGCATGGCATACAATCTATTGTCGAGAACGAGTTGGCAACTAAGGCTGTGACACATACTGCTCTCGATGGAGCTGGAATGGCCGTTGAGCACACACACGCAGATCATCTCAAGAAAGTCCATTAGCAAGATGTGAACTATTGTCACAGATCATAACCAGCACAAGGCAGTGACAACTAGTAGAACAAGGCCCGCTAGTTGATCACCGATCAAAACGCTACCCGGAACCAAGCAGAGCGACCAGTCGGTCGTCTCGCTCCTTTATGGGCTGAAGATATGCTAGATGGTGGTCTTTTTCTTGTATTTAACGAAAGCATTACGTAGAATTTAGCATTAGAGACCCAACTCTGGGGGCGGGATAGATGCCGGGATAAGATTTAGACGAGATGGAGGCTGATGAAGGAGCCTGGACACTGTTAGGGAAGAGACGAACAAAGGTCATGTGAAGTGCGCTATGCGGGGTAGTTAGATGGTCTAGGTAGTAGCTACAGTTGTTTTAGGTTCTCCAGCACCACCTACCCATCAACTAGAAGAAGGTCGCTTCACAACTTGCGCCGGATGAATACGCGTCTCAAGTATATTTTCTTTTCTTCTTGTATATGTCCCCTTCCTGTTTGAATTTCAGTAATAGTTCACAGCCTCAAAATATAGCGTCGTCAATGCTGCGCATTCTTGCCTGCATCTCTGCCTCATCCCACTCCTCCTTACCCTCTTTATAATGGCGCAGCGCCGCCTCTCTCATAACTCGCCTAGGGGCAGGTCAATCGCCGAGATGGGCTTCAGGGGCTGCGGTGAACATACTCACGTTCATGCGAGATTTCATATAGATCAGTCACGTTTCAGTGACGAGAAGTCTGAAGTAGTAATGGATCTAATACCTATCCTTGCCTTTGATAGTTGACGCAGGAAGTGCATATTTAGGTCTGTCTTTTCTGCGAGATCAATCGAAGACTACACTGCGTAGGTAAAGTTCTAGGATGACGATAGATTTCAGTTGTTGGTGCTCTCCAAACAAGTCAACGAGCCCAGATTAACACATGACAGACACCCTAGAAGCTCACACATCCGCCGTCCTTGAAGACGACCCTCGCCCATGTCTCATTGAAGAAGTGTAAATGCTAATTTCTGCTTGAAATGAAGCATAAGAATCCAATCATAATGGAACCATATTCGCTAACCAAGGACAAGAGAAACGTCCTTTAGATCCAACTTCTCCCACTCTGGAGCATCCACGTTGCCACTTGCTACGCGGTATGCAACTCCGTCCTCCCATTCCACCCATAGCACAATACACGATTCTTTTTTATTTAGAGGAAGGTCATAGATCTGCTTCTCCTCGTTCCACGTCTTGGAGGAGGACTTCAACTTGCTGATGGCGACCAACTCAACGGGATATCCTTTCTCCCCTTCAGGCAGTGTCTCAGGGAAGAGTGCCAATCGCTCATCGTTATGCAAATGGAGCGAGCCGACCTTGCCTGAAGTGTTGCGTAACGTGATGATGTTATAATCTCCAGCCTGGTGCCCGAAGAGTCGCGCGGTTTTCGTTTCGCAGAAAAGATAAGGGGTCTGCTCCGGCGTGAACGGGGGCGTCGACTCCTGAATGTCGGGGACGGGGAAAGGATAGTACCACGATTGCGTATCCTCGTCGGGATCGCACATTTTGGTGTGAGTAAAGACGTATTTCTCGCATCCGTCCGGATAGAGCCAAGGCTCGTCACGAAATGACGTCAAGGGAGCGTCGTGGCGCGTCCAGCCCGGAGGTAAAGGCTTAGTAAAGTCTTTGTAGCTGTCGCGGTTCTCAAACCAGGATGACCTTATCCTGCGTCTTAGAGGAGGAGGATCACTGGGAGAGAGGCTGGTATACCACTCAGTGATGGGAATTGTTTCCTCAATCTCGTGATATCGGGGGTTGGCTCGAGCTGCCTCGTGATAATTGCCCGCAAAAAGCCCCTGCCAGCCTATCCATGACCATGACGGGAGGTCAGAGGAAGCGAGGCGATTCTCGGGAGGTTTGTCCGAGGCTGTTCGACGTCTGAGATTGGTGTGCGACCACATGGGCTTCCATCTTAGACCAGCCTCGAAAAATATTTCGGGGAGTCCGTATAAGAAGCCCCCAGCGAATGAGCGACTCATCACCGATAGCAAGCCAGAGATTGCTGGAAGAACGTCCTCATCGTATCGCAATTGTGTCGTGTTGTAACTGGCGAGCAGGTGTTCTAACCCTTCTGCGTTGGGAAAACCGGCCAGGATGACGCTGAGACGTGGATCGATATACTTGTCTACCTCAGCCCCGAGGACCGTTTCCTCATGGAAAACGCTACACTGGCACTCCCAGTGTAGCTCCTTGTTGTTGAAATGTATCTTTCTTTGCGACATTTTGTATTCTTGGTAGGTCCAGCCCCGATCAAAGTAAGAACCCCAATGAGACAGCGAGAACATATGTGTGTTGCGCACAATGAGCTTCTCGTGCCCAAATGGAATGACTTTTTGGTCCATACCTCGTGGTTTGGAAATGTCCTTGATTCCCGCAAGACCGACGCCGCAATCATCATCAGTCGCAATAATAGTCACCAGCGCGCTGGCATAGATGGCGCTCATCATTTTGAGCTGCTCAGCGGTGACGGCTGGATCGACGTGGGAGATGCAAAGCGCATCTGCCCACAGATAGCGCTCGCCGATGAAGGAGGTCAGGAACATGGCGTGCTGGATGATTGGCGCTACATGTTTCGAGATCTCTGGCGTCTCCAGGGAGTAAGGCTCCTGCAGCTGCGCGAGCGTGTCGGCATCGATGTGGAACACGGGATGATCTCCGTACATGTAACTCAGTGCCACAAAGTCGCCCTCTACTTGGCCTGAGACGAGGCATTTTCTCTCAACATCGATGAGCCAAACCGGCCGGGTCGGCCAGATCTTCATGGGGTTGTGGCATTTCGCACCGTGTGTCGATAGACAGATATCCTTCCATTTCTTGAGAATGCCCAGATCAGCCCAGCGAGGATCCAAAAGGCGACCGGTCCCAGGATGGCCGGGAACTGCCTCATTTTTAGCAAGTAGTAGACTCCAGAACACACCCATCTTGGTCAAGGAGTAGTTCAATTCGACGGACTGCCCCTCAGTACCCTCCATGATGCCCAGGTCATCCGAGTCTGGCTCTGTAAACTCTGAGTGGGGTTCACCATTCCCGCGGACGTACGCGATGAAGCTCTCTACGAGCGGTTTGTGATCTGGACACTGCGTCGAGAGCGCGTCTTCAAAGGATCCGAAGCTGACTTCGTGGGTTGATCGAGGGTCGGCAAACCGCCGCCAGATGTCCTGGCAGATTTTGCAGTCCGTTGGCCACTGCAGGGGCTCCTCGGGGTTCTTCGGGGAGTTGGACATTTTTGTTCGTCTCTCGACTTGTGTCACAAGAGATACAGGGGGTCACTGCACTGCTGCAAGGGGTGTTCGTCTTTTGTGTGACAGTTTGTATGTGAAGTTTACAAGAACTTCTTCGCTGTTCCCGACCGGCGTGGTACTTGATTGTTGCCTATGCTGTGGCTGTGTGTCAGCCTGCAGAGCGTGGATCATCAGCACATTTTCAAACCCCGCACTAGAGGCATCCTATTCCTACCTATGCAAGGATTATGAGTAAATGCTGCGACGCAAATATTGATGGTCTCTTCATTTTGTTTCCCTCACGAAATAAAGTGTCATGGCAAAATGAGCGGTCCATGAGCTAACGAATGTATGTGTTCAGATTCCTCGTGAACAAACGAATTTGTGCAGACGTTCAACAAGCCACCCAGGTGTTCCTAATTGTGCCCTCTGAGCGTGACCTCAATATTTGAGGTTGTCATACCCAGAGCCAGAGCCAAACCCAGATCATTCAATGCCTGAAAAAGCATCCAAGAGAATCGTAGTCCTTCTTGGTAATATTCTCGTGCGCCACTCAGAAGTCGTCATGTTCCCCCACTGACCCGACCTCTGGCTTGCCGACCCTCTTTCTGTAGAGATCCTCAGCTTCCTCCAGCAGCTTATCTGAGCTGAGTTCTCTACCGCGAGTTTGATGCAATGTCTCTGACAATGTGTAAAGACATCGTGCATGCTCTCTCACCGTGGTCTATTGTGGATGGACGCCACCACTCTTGTATGCTGGAGATATTTTCTGCTATACCTTGAAATGAACATAAAAATTGCAAGCGTAGTTGACCAACTTATAGATCATAAGGTAGCGTAAAAGCCGAAAACATCACAGTTTTCAGAAACATTGATCGGACAAGAAAAATATCTCCCAAGTTAACTACCTATTGATCGGTTGAAAAAGCTTCGCCTTCACAATGTCTCAAGTAGACTTCGCTGTGCAGTTGCGAATCCTTTTTCGTCCTCACTATCGCGACAAAAGATTGGGTAGGCGATGAGAAATTGGCTATCCTAGAGGCAAGCGAGAAATCGGCTGGGCGGCAGAAATGATAAGTAGCGAGAACAATGTGGGAGATATGCGGTCAAGTGTTGATGGACAACTGGGCATATTGGTTCCGGTTCGTTTTTGAGGATGGGCTCATGGTCAAGGATATGAGTCCGAATGAGGATCACAATATTTTTGCGACGATTTGGTACGAAACTCCGACTTCAGGTGATGTCAGGGCGAGATAGTATCTTCTTTTGGAGGATATATGTTTGAGACACTTGGTTTGTTGGATATTACATGACCAGATTATTTTTAATTGTGCGGTGGTTACTGATTTTTCCCAGAGCAGAAAGCAACTATGAATCCAAATTCCTCGTCAGGTGTCAACTGTAGTAACGTAACCAATAGCTAGAGAATACGGATAGTATAGTTCATCGACTACGTAGCAAATGCCACTGCGGTGTCGTCAACCGTGATATTGTTACTGGTTCAGCGCACGTTGGATTTTCAAGGCGTTGTCTATACCGCTAATGATGCGACCAAGAATCTAGCACAAGTCAATATTGAAGCAAAACATATGTCTCTGTTTTTACAAAGAGTTGCGAGGAATCTTATTCAATTTACGGATGCTTTAATATAAGGTGAGATTGAGGATCAGTAAGACTGTGACACAGATGTTACGAATACGTATAGGATAAGTGACAGATTAGTCTAGGGCCATGGCTCAGGGGGTTCCAGCAGCAAAGGCCACGTAAGGAGATACGTAGGGCAGGCGGTCAGGGGCTGTTAGGCCTTGCAAATAAAATCAAGAATTGGAATTGACAAAATATAGGATCTACTATCAAGACGGATATATATCGAATATCAAATTTCTATTTTCATTTTGGCTCCTTCGATCTGGTTCTGTCGCGCAAAGTCTCGTGTGACCTGAGCCCAATTGCGTGCTCCTTATCAGCGCCCTGGTGACTAGTAAGACGCCATCACCACCGCCAATCACGACTTCATTACGACATATGTGCTTTACTCACATGGACCTTTGTCTCAGTTCCTTCCAATCAGAACCTGCAAATTCTGCTATTCTCAGATCCTAGCTGCTGATTGCGGCAGTGATGACCCCCTGTGCGCACTGGAACACTGCCTATACCCACGCGTAGGAATGCTGTCCGTCCAATGACAGATTGCTGACGCACTGCGCTGAGAGCTTGTGCGCGGGATGTACAGAATGTCATCATTTGCAGTCGTGAGCGGTGCTTCGGGGTCGCGAGCACCTGGCAGTCCCGTCGGAGAGCACTTCACTTTGTCTATAGATTCTGGGGCAACCAAGCAGCGTCGAAGCTATTCACTACCCGTTCTCGTTAGGAATATCATGTCTTTTCTATTTTCAGGACGACAGAGGTCGTCGCGCGGGCACATTACTGGGGCAGACGGGGAGGACACCGAGACGTCCGGCGGTGGCATTTGGCGGCGACACTCAAACGAAGATGAAATTCCTCTGCTCAGCGACGATTCAAAAACAGCATCCTCATCATCCACGCCAATCTCCGGAACACCTCCTCTGGGCGAAGCAGTCAACGAGAAGCGGTTCTGGTGGCAAAAGGGCCCAACCTTTGACGGAAATGCCATTGCAACGCAGGAATCTGTCTTTGATGATCCGGTGCTGGCCAAGAAGTATCAACCCCGACCGGACTGGGAAAACATTCACCGGTTTGATCCTTCTGCACGCTGGACTTGGAACGAAGAGAACAGGGTCATCAGAAAAATTGACTTTCGTATCATGCTGTTTGCATGCACTACTTTTATGGCTCTCCAGCTCGACAGAGCCAACCTTTCGCAAGCATTATCAGACAATTTTCTATCCGATCTTGGGCTTGATACTGACGGTAAACATCCCCTTCCTCTGCAAATGTAAGCTTTTCCTGTTTTTAACAAAAAATGGTAGATTACAACCTTGGCAACACCGTCTTCAAACTTGCTTTTCTCTGCGCCGAGATCCCGTCCCAGATATTGGGCAAATGGATCGGCCCGGACCGGTGGGTGCCCATGCAAATGTGTCTCTGGAGTCTCGCATCCATAAGTCAATTCTGGCTCAAGGGCAAGACTGACTTTTTGATCACTCGCGTCTTATTGGCCGTTTGTGAGGGGGGCTTCATCCCAGAGGTACGTGAGACAGACATCGATATTCGACCTAAGGGATGCAAGCTTATGGAGGGTAGATTATCCTGTATCTGAGCTACTTCTATAAAGCCCATGAGCTTTCCATGAGGTTGGCTCTCTTCTGGGCTGCCATGTCTTTGTCCGACATCATCGCCGGGTTCATGGCTGCTGGGCTCTTGCAGCTTCGCGGCTTCGTTGGCCTGGAAGGATGGCGATGGCTCTTCTTGATCGAGGTGAGTGAAGTCTCGAGATCCACACGCTGACTACATCTAACACCTGGTAATAGGGAGTGCTCACACTCGTCGTGGGCTTACTGGCAGCGGTAGTGATGCCACCAGGCCCTACTCAGACTGCGAGTTGGTTTAGAGGAGAAAAGGGATGGTTCACAAAAAGGTTTGCCAGACGTGTGTCTTGATATGTCGATGCAACTGACTTGAGAAACAGAGAAGAAATCATCATGGTCAACAGAGTCATCCGCGACGACCCGAGCAAAGGTGACATGCACAACCGACAGCCAATAACCTTGAAGCTCTTGCTTCGGAGCCTGCTCGACTACGACATGTGGCCACTCTACATCATAGGCTTGTTCTGGGAGCAGCCGATCGTACCACCCAAGCAATACTTGACCCTTGTCCTCCGCGACTTGGGATTCAGCACCGTCATAACCAATCTCCTCACAGTGCCTACCACGTTCCTCTCCATGTGCTCCATCATGGGCCTCACGTATTTGTCAGAGCTGCTCGACGAGCGATCTCTCGTCTGCATGATTGCGCAGATATGGGCCCTTCCGTTCCTCGTATTCCTATACGTCGTGGACATTTCGCAGATCAGCCGCTGGATAGCGTGGGCGATGCTGACCCTCCTGCTTGCATACCCCTCTCGTACGTTCTCATCGAATTATTCCGACATTAATACACGTGCAAGACTCCCAAAGACCGTAGCTAACCTTTTCCCCGTTCCCACGGGCAGCCCACGCAATTCAAGTTAGCTGGAACTCCCGGAATTCCAATGCTGTTCGGCTCCGGACCTTCTCCGCGGCCATATACAACATGTCCGTTCAGACCGCCGGGATCATGGGCTCAAACATCTACCGGGCCGACGACAAGCCCCGCTACCGGCGAGGTAACCGGAAGCTCATCACTATCGCCTGCATGAATATTGTTCTGTACATGCTCATCAAGGTGTACTATGTGTGGAGGAACAAGGTGAGGGCGACCAAGTGGGATGCCATGTCGGCCGAGCAGAAGCGGAGATATCTAGACACGACCTCGGACGAAGGAAATAAGCGACTGGACTTTCGGTTTGCGCACTGATATGTCCCCTGGGATCTTTTTCCCCGGACGATGCGGAGTAGGTAAGGAATTGAAGTTATGAACGCATTTCTGGGACGATGCTTCCCTGCGTGTCGTTTCTTTTTTCCTTCAGGAGGCGTGATCCCGGGTGCTACCCGGTCGTTTTGGCGTGAATAGCTGCTGACTGATGTGGCAGACCGGCCCGTGGGAGGGTATGTATACTATAGTGTGTGAGTGGCGCATGGCAGTGTGACGTGCTATGCGCGACAAGGCGTGGGATGGGAAAGGGAGGAGAAGGGGCAGAAAAAAAACAATATATCCCAACGCTTTCACCTCCCTCTTACGGCTTTTGCATAGGCCCCCGGCGAAGTCCATGGGACGATGAGATGCAGCTCTCTATTATATCATTGTTCGGCGGCTGCTGCACACCCATGGTCTAGACCCCGCAGCTGCACCTATAGCAGGGCCTGTCCATGGTATGATGTTGGATGTGCATCCGGTCAAAACAACCCGGTGCTGGCCAATCGTCATCTGGATGGACTTCCCGATTCTGCGTGAGGGGTTTTCATCCATTGTCATCGGACCTCTCCGTCGCCTTATTCGACAAAGGGCGCTCTCGTTCGGGAGTCCGGGTCAGCGGAACGCTACGGATGCGCGTAGCCTGTCTGCCCTGGTCAATCTGGGGGAAAATCAGGTCGGAGATGACTTGATGTTCAGGATGTGCCCTGGGAAGAAGAAGAGGATAAGAAGCCCCAGCTCATGCGCAAGGAGATGAGAAGTGTCCAACCTTTCTTTTCAACAACCCTTTGGCTTGATAGACGATAGAACCACCTCCATAATAACAAACACTCGTTGCCCATTGTTCAACCATACCATCCTCGCCCGCCATGCCCTTCTACAGTTCCGTCGCCCAAGAGCTCGAAGCAGCAAACCGAAGATTCGCACAATGCTTCGCCGGATCTGAGCTGCCCTCGCCGCCGTCACGGTATGTTGCACACTGCGCTCCCTCCCCCCCTGCGAGATCTCTACCACAGATCTGCCCAAGAAAACCCATCACTTCCCCGTCCCAAGGATCCAGGGCTGAGCGAGATATGACAGAAAAGTGCTAGTCGTGACCTGCATGGACTCCAGATTAGATCCCGCTAAGGCACTGGGACTGGAGCTCGGAGATGCACACGTGATTCGCAATGTGAGTGAATTTGTCTGGTTCGGGTCTTCTTGGCTTTTTGTTGAGAATGTAACCCTGAGGGGAAATACTGGGCTTGTTCTTTTTGCTGACAGTTGGTGGGTGTAGGCCGGAGGCCGAGCTGTCGAGGCCATGCGATCGATTCTGATCTCTCAGCAACTCCTCGGAACCCGCGAGATTATCATTATGCACCATGTAAGTGGTCTTTACAACTTTTTCCCAAGAAGAAAAAAAAGCCATTTCTGACCTTTTTGCTTCACTTTAGACCGGCTGCGGCATGCAAAAGTTCTCCGACACCGAGTTCCGATCCAAGATCCGACAAGAGCTCAACGAAGACGTCGACCACATGTCCTTCCTGCCCTTCAACGACCTGAAGCAGAGCGTGCTCGACGACGTTACACTGTTGAAGAAGAGTCCTCTGGTGCTCAAGGTGCCCATCACCGGGTACATTTACGACGTCAAGACGGGCATGATTGAGCAGGTCAAGGAGTGACTCTCGGTCCTGTCCCGTCTCATTGTGAACAAACCTAGGAGTTTAGGAGGGAGCGACATCTGGATGTATTTAATTTCTTTGTTTTTACCCCGAAGCGAGCGATTACAGGACATGTTCGCTTGTACGAACACAGCATCATCATGGAGGTTTCATGTCATTCCAAGTTATATACCAAAAAGCCTCATTTCCAACGTCATTCTTAAGCCGCTACCTCGTGATGCTGCTCAGCGACCTTCTTACTCTTGTTCTTTGCCTCTCGTTCAGCTCGGCCCTCACTGTTTGGATCGTAGTACGCTAGAAACACCGTTAGAACCGAAATACAACACCTGAAGGTCTCTTTGAAGCTTACGCTTTTCGCCGAACACGGTTGTGCGGATTCCTCGTCGAGGGGTTTCATATGTTCCTGGGATCACTCGGTGAAGAACACATCTGGAAAAGTTAGCACCACAAGTCTCACAATTAGCATGCGTCTCACCTGTTATCCCACATTGCAACGGCTCCGACCGTCCACTTCCATCGAACGTAATGGTCATCCGCGGAATGAATGTGATAACCAAAGAAGTCGAGTAGTTTGTCTACGAAGAATGGTTAAACATGTCAGTCCTCCTTTCCGAAAGCCTACTTACCTGATTCTGCCTTCTTCAGCTCTGCAAATCCGGTCACGAATCCTGGGTTGACATTGAGGGCCTTGAGACCCGTCACCGGGTGCGTCCGCACAGCTGGGTGGTGCGTGTCGATGGGAGGCCTGTTCGGTCCCTTACCCCAAAGATCAAGGATCGTGTCATATTGCAACTGCAGTAATGTTAACTTCTGGGTGTGCTTTTTCTTGTCACCATGACCTACTCTCGAAGTGTGAACGGCATGCAGTCCCTCGACAAACTTCTTCAACGCATCGCTCAGCGTATCGTACAGCCCGTAGCCAGATACCCAGGCCGTGTCTCCGCCGACCTCTGGGTGTTCCTCCATTCTCAGGAGCGAATATGACGGAGGGTTGATCTCAAAGGATGTATCAGCGTGAAAATCTCCCTGTGGCCATGGAGTGTAATTGGCAAGCTCGCGATGGTCCTTTGTGCTTCCGCTGATCACAACATGCCTAACGCCTTTCTGCGCCGGATGCTTGTCGAGGATGCCATAGTGCTCAAACAGCTCGACTTGCTTCTCCGTGGTGAGGTCCTGGTCCCTGAAGAAGACCACGCCGCGTTCATTCACGAGAAGGGCGAGTTCATCCAGCTGTGTGGGGTTCAACTGGGAGAGCTGGACTCCCTCGAGCACAGAGCCGATGGATTCAGTCAGGTCAGTCTTCTTCGCCACAGATAACAAGGCTTTCTTTTCGGGATCAGCAAAAAGGGCCCTGTCCTTTGGCGGCACAAACTCTTCCCGAACGGGATCCGGAGGGTTCCAGTCTCTGATCTTGGGATTGTAGCTGGGGTGAATGGTGATCGGTCGCCCCGAGTCGGGGGAAATGTGCTTGTACGACTCGATATTGGCCATCTTGAATATCAATGATAAAAGCTAGGCTTTGTATGATAAGGTTTGAATTGTATCAAAGCTTTAATGGGGCCCAGGATCTCCTCCATGCCCTGGAACGTATTATTATATATCTATTCTTCTTTTGTAGGCCGATAGGAAGTGTCCATTGTTACAGCGCCGGCACTATGATGTATTGGTGCGGAGAAATTGCGAATCGCAACAAGCTTATCAATTGGCAGTTCGGCTCACTGCCATACAATACTAGAGAGGACGCTCGCCGGGAATAATCCTTCAGGTTCATCGTCTACTATGGGTCTTCCAGAAGGATTACGAGTACCAACCTACAGGGCACTCAATGCCAAGAGTAAATGACGTGCAAGTTGTCGTCGATGGCATCACAATGCAATGTCATGTTAGCACCGTCGTCTCAAAACGCCTCAAAACACCTCGATCACGTATAACCCGCCGACTTCGATACGTAGTTGCCACCACACACAGCTAAATGGTTCAAATAAAGCCTCATCAGAGTGCGTGGGTGAGCACAGACGATGCGAGATGAAGCGAAGGCTAGATTTAGCACGGCTTCCCTCTTTTATGGGCACCAGGAAAGGTCCACACAGATATAGCTTCGTTGCAAGGATAACCGTCGTCTTCTTTTGCGGCTCTACGGATATACAGATAGACGGATGACACCATTCCACTTGGCCCCCGAAGTAGAGGGAATCCCTATACTAGACCTCATTCGAACAAGAAACGTAGGCTTTCGCTCTTGTAATCAAGACCATGTCTTCAAAAAGCATCAGAGCTCGCTTCTATCCAGGGCTTCAGCCTACTACGGGCAAAATGTATCATCGCCTCTCCTTCAACAAAGATTTTATGTTCGTTTGTGTAACATTCAGACGCTGCTATAAACATGGCCCAACAAGATCCATCACCTTTCTATAGATTGTAGCGTGGTATGAATGCTGTTGCACGGAGGGGTTCAAGTGGCTATAACGCTGAGCCTAAACCTGCAATAAGATGTCTTCTATCCCCGTTTATTCGCCTCTCAGTGGTACGATATGCACGCGCATTCCGATTTTTCTAGTAGTAGATTCGAATCTAGAGTGAAGATTCATGTCACGTACTTCTTGGCTTTGCAGAGAATACAATTTTGTAAAGCGCCTTTCCCGAGTTCTGGTGCACCTCCCACAGCTTCAATGGCTGATCTTGACATGCGCACAAGGAATGCAAAATCGGAAGATCCCGTTATTATGGCTATCGATACGAGAACAATGATTGCCGTAAGAATAGGAACTATACTGATCAACTCACGGGAATTAATGTTTGTGGTTGGAGCAGACCTTGAATAGTACGGCATGTTTGATTCGAGTCAGAGATATCGACTAACTCGACAATTTGCCCTTGCTTGATGTATTGATAAGCCTACGCTGCAGCAAGAAAGACGTTCAAACGGGGATTTTCTCTAATCTCAAGGCAAGTTTAAGTTACCGGCCATTGTGAAACCCATCTAATGCAATACTTTCTGAGGCAACGAATTCGCAGACTGTATATCGTCTTCGCACTTGGTGTATAAGGAAGAAAAACAATCGCTTTATATGCAGAAGCATATCCAACTCCCCTCTTATGTTGTATTCCAATAGGTTGTTTAAGATAACTTAATATTGGATAGGGTAGTGTTATTTGAATAGGTGAGCCAATGGATGGTCTTTATCGTGCGCTTTGTTGACCTCGAGCGGCCCCGGTATTGTGTTCAAGCTGGTGGAAGTATTATTAACAAAATTCTTCAAAACCCCATCTCTAACAACATTACCGGGGTCTGCTGACTCGTCTAACGCACTCGCTTTTACTTTTGGGCTACTTTCTCTTCTTTGGCCCTGAGAAGAAAACCAAGCCTCATCTTAGTCTCGAGCAGGTCAGATTCTGAGCTCACAGTGGATAGACCAAATCCATGGTCAGAATAACCTACTTCCTTCATAGGAGCGCCATTAGGAAGTGATGTTGAATTATTGGATAGCTATGTTCCAGCCATTTCTACACGCTATCTCGTTCTAGTATTCAGAGCGGTCACGTCAGGACGAAGCGGTCAATACCCTTGTGCGTAGTGCCCGATCAGGAGCACAGGGATTCTTGTACCTTCTAATGCGTACCTTTCTCTCGGGTAGTCTCTTAGCCGGCATAGCGCTTTGTCTAGCTGAAGTTGATCTAATGATGGATCCGGGGTAAAGTGACAAACACAGTAACGTCGAGACGTTGGGTCCGACGCGAGTCAAGAACCAGCATCTCGTTCAAAATTACCACTTTCAAGATGTTTCGGCAGAAGTCCTCTAGATTGCAATGTGGAAGCCGACTATTTTATGCAATGACTCGTTCCCCACAACATCAAGACGGAATACGGCACCGCAGATAGACCTGGGTTCAGAACTTAACCGGGATGGGAACGTCAAATGAAAGCTTAGACGGCTCATGTGTATTCTATCGGCCCTTCCCCGTGCCCTACCTAAAAGCTCGGGGAAAACCCATGTAACTAACTCTTAGTACATGAAGGATATGGACGTGTGACTTAAATGTTGAAGGGAGGATACGACTCGGGCGGTCATTACCACCGAGTTTATACCTGAACCAGAGACAATCTCGTATTATTTAGTAACAAATTCATTATTGCTGCCTTGAAGAAGTAGCTAGGTTATAAATTAGTAGCCACGTCATTCAGATAGCAAGTCGGGTTATTGCCTAAATTCGAACTAGTATGCGGCACGCATTGTCCCCCGTTCTGAACATACGACGTACAGTGCCTCTCCACGTTTACCCCGTATCTACCATACCCTGGACGATGTTTGCAAGGCGGGCTTGATGCCATGAGCCTAGAACGCTCTCTTTTCGCCAAGGGCAAACATGAAACAGTATGTCCTTCCGCAGACAAATAGTTGAGGAGAAGAATTTTGATCAATACGGCCAAAGCGTAAATAGCACTCAAGTAAACCATCATCAAAATATGTTCGCAATAACACGCGAGAACAAGAACGCCATGTCGTCCGAAAAAGTTATGGGGAGTCATATCCAAGCTACCTAACACACTTAATATATCTTCATTAATGGGAGAGCTTTAAGTTTTCCTTGTCGTGTCCGAAAACTACAGTCTAGATCGTGTTTTTCTTGGCTTTTGAAGGTAATCCAGTTCGAATAAGAAATACTACATACCAACATCATTCCTAGAATAGATTCGTTTGATCACCGTGTATTTCTGTCACTGTCAAGATACCATCTCCCCATAGTCACAGTGTCAAAATCTCAACTGTCAGACCGATCCCAAATATATTCGAGCCAGGCGAGTCCCGTTCATCTAACAGTTGCTAGCACAGTAAGAGCTGCTGGCGATATGCACTAATTCAAAGCGGCACCGGTCATGCCGTTGCATCGGGCATTTTGGTTCTGAATGCAGGAAGAGTAGCTTCCGCCAGGACAGGCGCGGGCTTCGACGTGGTTGGCGGCGTTTTCGGCAGAGGCAGTGGCACCGAGAGTGGCCAAGCTCACGACAGCAACAAAGAGTTTCTAGGATCATCAGTGAGCTCAATACCTATGCGGTTATTTCCAGGTGTTTGACCTACAGTGAGGGAGAGCATCTTGAAGGTTGCGACGGGCATTCTCGAAGGGAAAGCCTAGGCTCAAAGTCGAGAGTGTGTATGATGTCTGAGTTCAGTACATTGCTGATGAGGAGACCTTGCGTGCTACTTACAGTCGAGCATTGCAGATCTTTGTTCCCTTTACGGACCAGTCGGAGAATCTGGAGCACCTTGAACGTGAGCCTGGTTATGCCAACTAAACGTAACTTGATGCGGTTTCCCACAAGCAACAAGGCCTCCTGGACACGATGTGGCCGTCAGCATTCCTTCCCCTCCACCCACACACCCTGTATTTCCACTGCTCAAGGTGAGGGTTGAAGATAATTGCCAACTTGGACAAGGTATAAGGATGAGAAGAATCATCTAATCTGATCGATCAGATCAGATAAAGTCGGAGGTCCCCCCCACGATGTTGATCCTTCAGGATTGGTGCCAAGTCTAAAAAGAACCTTCTTCATCCAATCCCGCAGACGAGAGAATCTTCCCTTCAAGTTTTGCCGTGCTCCTGATAGTATCATGGAGCCATCCGACCTCGCAGCCGCTCAACCGGGCGATTCCTAGTGGACCTAGGTCCGGAAGTCGGCCTAAGTTGAGCGTACTTCAATGGCATTAAATCCTCAAAGGTCAAGACATTGGGGCCCGTGAAGCGCTGTAGAGAGCGACATCCCGCTCCCTAAAGTGCTTCGCCGCAAAGGGCTCACGGGTCGGCCCCTTGGTTGGCGAATGCCAGTTTGGATCGGCTTCACTGAAGGCCTCGACCAGGCGTGGGCTAGCTGTAGGGATGGAGACTTGATCAAGACGGCGTCAGTGAAATCGGGGCTGAGGGGCCTTGGATACTTTGAAAGGCATGGTATAAGACGTCTAAGATAAGATGGCAAGTGGAAGGAAGTGGGAAGAAGTAGAAGAAAATATCAAGGTTGCATTGTTTTCTCGTAACGGTTAAACCAAACATGACAGCTCGAAGACCTTCGTCGTTTACGGAAAGAAATATCCCCATGTTCCCTACGAATCACACGTTCCTAGCAATATTTTGACCTTTGTGCAGTCCTTTTTCCCATCTGCAATTTCGTAATTGGAAATCTTCAGCCAAGGTAGATAAACCTGAGCTTCCTTATGATACTTCAAGGCCACGTGTTTTAATGCACAATGTCTGATCACAGATCATGGGTTTGAGTAACATCCGGACTTCCTCCCGGGTCCCAGCAACTTGAGCCTGAGTATTCGCCGCCTACCCAACGGAATGGAGCGGCTAGTACTCCATACGAATTACGGAGCCGTGCAACTGTCCACCCGCCCAACGATTTCAATCTTGGCCTTTGCGAGTCTGTCACAAATAACCATCGCTTCATCAGAGTCGTCGCGAGCCCAGTTGATCTTGCGTAGGTTGGCAAAATCTCCTAGCCTCTTGGATAGTTCGCCAACGGCCAGATGCTTCCGTTGCCATCCGTATTCGAGGACTAAGTGCTCGATAGATGAGGGTAGCAAGTTTACCAGTCGGCCAGCGTCGTCCTCAGATCTAGGCCCAGTCCGAAGATAGACGCAGCTCCAATCTAGTTCCACGTATTTGAGACGCCGCATCTGACGGAGGTCCGAGATCAGATCTCTGGTTCGAGGACGAGGTGGCTCATACTCTTCTGGCACAAAATCGAAGTGGAGCGAGAGCTTCTCGAGAGTGTCTGCATGTGCGAGCAAAGCTCGTGCCGCTACAGCAGGAGTCATCCTCTGGGGCAATTCGGACTCGAATTCGGCCATGTGATACGTAAAGGCGACCAGTTTCGGAACCATGCACATCAGATTCTGAAATGATTCTAGTTAGAGTTAGCTATTACATAGGTCTATGTCGCTTAAATTGTTGTGGTGAAGCTCCTTGTCAACATAGCACAGAGAGTCACACTCGAAAGAAGACAACGCAGGAGCCGCTGCAAAAACGTCCTTGATAATCTTGGTTCTCTCCAAATTCGACCTGAAGCCAATGAAAGCGAAGAACTTGAGGCGTGGCAAGGATCCAGGTGACAAGAAGGGAAACTCCCAGCGGTCGTCAGCACAAAGAGTAAGTTCTTCGAGGTTGGTGAGTTGGGGCAGGACTGCTGCCGTTACCGCAGCGTCGGGATAGCAATGGAAGAGCTCGGTCGGCCGCCACTCCCATCTGCTATCATCGTATCCCGCCCACCACGCACAAGAAACCCTGGCATCGTTCGGGAGGGGATATTTGGCCATCAGGCCTTCAAAGAGTGTGATATCCTTTGCCGTCAAGAAGCTCTCAGCGCCCTCTGCCATAGTGTGTGGCCTATCAAGATTCAAACTCTTCACAATTCTCGCGAGGTCTGGCCGTGTCGCAAGAGTTCGCATGAGAGGAAGGTATTCTCTATAGACCGGGGAGCGATAGAGGTGAGATTCAACGTGATCACGCAGGATAGAGCATGTCAATGACAGGTTCAGCAGCGATTCCTCTCTGAGGTAGAGGCGGCAAATCTCATGGAGCACCTCGGAGGGGAGTTCCACAAGTAGGACCATGATGTATTGATGGCGGTGATGCTGAGTTGATGATGAATACGACAAATCGGTCACGTGTGGCTTCAGCTGAAGAAATAGAGACGTGCCTCAGCCTCAATGAGTTCTTGGCCGGTGGCCGCTGGAACGATTCTCCGTTGCCTTGCATTATTGCTGCGAATGGATCTGAGACATATTAGTCATTCGTCTCAATTTCAAGAATTGTTTGTCTTACCTACATATACGTGCGGTACGTATCTTTGAGGCATTCAGGCGCCTTTGAAGCTCCTATTCTCCTGCAAGTCTTGCACTAGTAGCGGCATACTTGCATAACAAGTTATGCAACCTCTACTGTTCCAAACTAACCCAATGATGACTTAGGAGACGGCGAGGTACTACCGACGCAGCTGAGGCGGTCGACGAGCCTTATCACTTCGGGGTAGCCTGAGCTACAAATTCACCGCAAGGGCTTATAAATTCCCGTGCAAAACGGCTCCGATGAGCTGTCAAAAATCCCAGCAAGCCACAAAATGATAAATGATGGAAGGACATGCTCACTTGGGATAATGAGCGATACACCACTTGCCCAATCTCTCCAAATTCGTCATCGGAGATATGGGAACCGCAGACGAAGGAATTAGCGTGTTCTGAATCGGTTCCAGGGGACACACACAGCTCGCCCGACGTGAAGGGGAAGCCGACGCAGATCTTTGAGCCCTGCAAGAAGATTGTTTCATCTGTAGTATAAACTTTCAGACTCCTCTACCCAGTTCATGCAAGGTGACAGGTGCTGGAAAATGCGAGCCTGGAACCGCTATAGCCTAGAACAAACCAAGGCACACCCCGCGTTGAGAGATGATCGGCATCCAGCCCGAGTCTTCAACGCGCGTGCCATTTTGCTCGATATAATTCTCCGCCCAACGCAGTAAACGAGAAAGCGGCGATTCGTGTTGCTGGTAAGGAAAATCAACGCCCGTCAGCGATCATCGTAGCTTTCGGCTCCGTGTCTGGGCGAGACCCTGGCCTCCTGGCCAACTTTGTACGTGGTATTGGCAGAGGTCGCGATCTGAGAGGAGGTCCGAGCGAGCGAGGATTCTACTCCTCGCGGTAAAGCTGTAACGGACTGTTGCCGAGTTGCAGTATTCGCAACACGTCTTGAGTCAAGAACAGATGCCACGACAGTTGTTCCTATATTTTCCCCATATTATATCATCCATTTCTCCTCATGGCCCGATTTTGCCCCAGCAATCTGCCGTAGATGTTGCGAATGAGATGCCGGCACTGGGGTCAAGATGAAGGTTCAACTCCCGGTTTCCCAACCACGACTGTGCCGTCAAGTGTGCGGACATTGGCCTGGCTGAGGCAGTGATTAGCGTGCGTGCTTGGAGCATAACAGAAAAGAAGCCGGAGCTGCCACTCAACACAGCTAGAGTGGCAGGGTTAGGGTCGGGACACGAGTCAGTGGAGTGCTGGCCTTCCTCTAGGGGTCAAGTTGATGCGCTCTTCCTGGGGGCTGGCTTCCCGAATCCGCCCCCTGACGAATCTGGGTCTGGGTACGATGCGTGATCACCCAAGACCCCAGGGGACCCCATCTCCAAAACTCTATGATCAATTCCGGGCCCTTCTATTGGCTGAATAAGATTGGAATACTGTCGTTGGGCTCCAACTCGGCGCTCTCACCGGCTCGGATGCCGCAACCCCAGGCCCCCGGACCCTATCCACCCGCCTCACCTCGGGGTATGTCGCTGCGTACTCCGTGCTATGCGCAGAGTAATACGGAGTAGGCGTAGGAGACGTGCAAGGAGATGATGAGTGACACCGAATCAGTCGCAATCCACACTGCTCGAGCAATGTAACCCATCCTTCTGCAGCCTGTCAGGGCATTTTGAACTTTACCACTGATAACAGGGGATCTACGTCACTCACCTGACGTGCCCTCGCTGCCACATTGCCCTGCTTTGCCCTACTCAACTTCCAACATCCGTGTTTAGACTTCTGTGCTAAGGAAGCTGCGTCCACTAGTGGTGCTCATCGTTATTATGCAAGGATCCTCAAACTGGACAGAGTGACAGAGCCAACAGCTTTGCACAAGTTCCAACGTTTGCCTTCGCAGAGACTAACTAAATAGGAGGAGGCAGGATTCGTGGATCGGCTCTTCATCTGCCGGGAACCCGTGCACCAGGTTCCTTATTCAAATACAGCTCGTTGGGCTGCTAATCTATCTTGCATCAATCTATTTCCTGTTGTTATACTGTCTTGCTGTCCGTCCGTTTGCCTGCCTGTCTGTCTGTTGCACAAATCTTTCTTGTTCCACTAACCCAGAAGCACCCGTTCAATATGGTGGACTTGGCATCAGTTTACTATGGAATGTTCTTGGGCATCTCCATCTTCACTTTTGCCAAGATCATCCAACAGACGCGAGCCATCTGGAGACGAACCCATAGTCTTCACATTACCTACTTGTATTTGATCTGGATAGAAGTTGTAGTGAATTTTGTATTCGCTCTCATCACATTCCTGTATTTGAACGATGTCATACACGGCAAGTAAGTGTTACTCTATGCTCGCAACTACGGAGACGTCGTTTTAACGCTCGCCTTCAGTCTGGCCTTTTACATAACGACTGTGGTACTATGGACTATCCAAACGCAGCTCCTCCCTCAGATCATTGCCAACCGACTGGCCTTGATCATGACCAACAGGAAAAAGGCAAAGCATCTCAAGATTGGTCTTGTGTGCATCATTATCGTTGTCAATGTCGCCGTGTGCTACATCTGGACTGTCGCGCATTTAGACGGAGCATCGAAGGCACAAGTCGATCTCAACCAGGCATTTGAGAGGGCCGAGAAATCTTTCTTCCTTTTGGTTGATCTGGTACTCAACTTGTACTTCCTCTACCTGGTCCGATATCACTTGATCGCCAACGGATTGAACAAGTATTGGAGATTGTTCAATTTCAACGCAGGCATGGTTATCATCTCAACATCCATGGATGCTCTTCTGTTGGGCTTCTTGAGTTTGCCTGAGGCTTACCTGTATGTTTACATCTGTCCTTCTCCCTCCCGGATGCCCATCTAATCTCTTTTCGCAGATACGTCCAATTCGCCCCTCTCGCGTATATCACCAAGCTGTACATCGAACTCCTCATGGCCAACTTGATTTCGAAGGTTGTTAAGAGCGGCGGACGCGGAAACGATGTGGGATGGTACTCGAGCAGCAAGGACAAGTCGAACCCTACCGACTACGGACTTCATTCCCGCGTTGTCAATGTCATCAGCAGCAACCCCAACGGACAGAGAACGGGAAACCCATCGATGAGTCGAAACAAGGAACCCGTGATTCGTGAAGGAAGCAACGGATCCGAGATTCACCTCGCCACTTTCCCGGAACCACATGGTATTACAAAGACGGTCGAGATGACGGTTCATGTGGACGAAGACACACAGAGCGACAAGACTTTCAAGGAGGGCTTTTAGAGGGTGGCAATTCTTTTTACTCGGGAACAGATATGAAGCTTCAGCAATGGGCAAAGCAACGGATGGCGACTTGACGATTTCCTTTACTACAGTACCTATGCTCTATACAATCCATACAAATTAATAGTCAACAACTCAGCGAGTTCAGCAAAAACACGGAAGACCGCTTCTTTCATAACGACCTTGAATATAACGCTAGAATAATGAAGTTTACAATACCCCCTTATAATACAGATACTGATCGAGACGTTTCTTTTTGCAAAACTTGCCAAATCTCTGGTACTCAAGACGTATCAGCGATGCCTCATTGCATGATATTGGTGACATCGGTTCCTTCTGGTAACGCCGAAAATCAGCCATAGCAAAGTTCACAGTTGTGGCCGTGTTGGCCACCTTGAAAGGCCCTTCCCAGGGGCATGATTCACGTTGGGCAGGGATTTATCACCCCTGATGCCTGACCAGCTGCGGGACATACTCCGTAGTGGGCTACAAAGTACTTTGCCATTTACCCCAAGTTTAAAAAATGGCCATGGCATGATCGTAAATGACACATGGTCATCTTGAACCCCTATCTTATTACGAGCCTCGCGAACATACAGTATGATGACAGAACGTTAAGTGAAATTTCCCAGTAAAAAGCTCCCTGATATGCCAGTGCCAGTCAAGGCTATCTGGCAAGATAGAACCGTTACCTTACTCAGGTCTAAACCAGGTTCTAGCGCCAGATGATTAGGCACGCCCTGCATAAGTACTCCGATGCGGAACCGAAGGGACGCAATGACATAGCCGCAACCGATAGGCTAGCAGCCCAAGAATGCCATATCCCATGACTAAGTATTCCAAATCGCTCACAGGAGCTTCTTTTGGTTAATATGCACCCTTGCTCATTCCTAGAGAGTCGGCAGCTTGCAAAGTGATTACTGCGTAGCACTTAGCAGTGATCTTCTAAGGCTCTCGACCAGGGCAAACCAGAAATGCTTACCTATCCACGCTTCTGACAACCCAAATATCCTAGGAATCGCCGGTTGGGTAATTTCCAGGTCCTTAGGATGATCCGTAAGTATTACCTACCGTCATATCTGTTAGCTCTCTCACCCAGGATTGACTGCACCGGATGATGAGGCCTTCCGAGCAGTTCAAATTCCACGACTTGTTCCCGTGGCCATATAATTTAAACCTGGAATTAATTCGTCTTTGAGTTGAATCGAAGAGGCGCTATCGTGGCTGGCCGAGTGAAAGAGAATCTTTCAGGTGTATTGGACAGAGTCATTCGATCGTTCGAGACGCAGTGATGCTCATTGACATGTGAACTCGGGAAAAAGGGTATCTGGACTTTCGAGGGCTGGCTTTCAGCTGCTAAAGTGTTGACGTGTCGTAGGCAATTGGGATCTGCAGCCGAACCGATCAAAGCAAAAAGCAGGAAACAAGACGTGCGATTTCTTTGTTCTTGACCTCGAGGAGTTTGCCACAATAAATAATAATCTTGGCCGTCGGCAAATCTCACCCTAGACTCAGACTTTAAACCCGGTTAGAGGTTGTGGCTTATGATGGCTTCACGTTTGCATTCCATTCCACTTCACTTGACTCAGTCCACGAAACCCACCTCTATCATATAGAAGGATTCGGCCTCGCACATCCATCTCTTCAAACAAAGAACGGCAAACTCTTCCCTGTCTTTCACTTCAAATAAGGCAGGCCAATGAGAAGTTTGGAATAGCATCATCGGCTCGTCTGGACCTGCAACTGTGGATTCCGCACCCATGATTCATGGGACTCCTCCACATCGTCAGCCCAGCGTTCGACTGGAATGCGGCTGCTGGATCAATGTCTCAGGAACGACACATCCTACTCGCGCCGGAATCACCGATCCAACGGATTCGGAAGATGCCATCCCAGATCCAGTCAAACACTTTGGACGGATTCTAACCCTCTAGGCTAGACGGCACGTCTAAACCAGAAGTAGCCCGCAGGACTTAATCGCTGCCATATTCAACACACCCGAGATCCGCCCTGACATCAACGTGACTGCCGAATCGGCGAGATCCTGACCGGATCTATGGACGAGTTGGACCGTGTGGCTTGTTCGGGACCTGTCCAAAACGAACTGCAAAAGGTTAACGTCCGGGGGCGACTTGATTCGAGCTCCGTGGCACGACTGACAAACGCTCTCGGCCACAAACCAAGAAGCCTCTGTCCCTGACCCTAATCATGCAGGTTCCCGCAGGTGCAGCTGGGACCTGACCCTGAAAGAAACTTGGCATTTCGCACCACAAGTCTCTCACCGGCGTCGTCGTCTAACTCCACTTGATGATCCTTCTTCGAGACGGCCATAAGATGGTATAAACGCCCCCCAAAGTTTATGTCACTGAGCTTTCCCACCCCATGTCACTCTTTTCCACGGCCGTAGCTGGATTGCAAGGATGAAGGCATTCACAGTACTCCTGGCCTGCGGCGCTGCCCGCCTGGTCGGTGGCCTTGCCTCCACCGATACCACCACCTGGGGAGGCGACAACAGCCGCACGGGATACCAAACGTGAGAGAAGCACCCTCAGTACTGTAGATTCAGCTCTCCTTAGCTAACCCAAGGATGTAGGAATCACAATATGGACCCTGCTGTGGTGGGGAGCTCTGCCTTCGACCAGTTGTTCAAGACAACCCTGCCAGGCACATACTTGGGCGCAGCAGAGCAGATCTTCTCGCAGCCACTCGTTTACACTCCCTCTGGAGGGACTACTCAATATGTTTACTGGGCTACCACGCAGAACAATCTTTACAAGATGGACGCCAAAACCGGCACCATCTTGAAATCGCGAAACTTGCACATTCCTTTCCTGACTGCAGATTTGGACGGCTGCGTGGATATAAACCCGACAGTCGGCATAACAGCAACGGGCGTTGTTGATCCATCTTCAGACACCATCTACTATGTCGCCAAGACTTATGTCGACCAGAATGCTGGACCCGTGGCCCAAGGGCGACCTGCTGGCAGGTACTACATCCACGCCGTAGATGCCAATGACCTCTCAGAACGTGCCAACTTCCCAATCAACCTCGAAGGCCTCATCGCAAGGAACAACCCTGAGCGCATGTTCACTGGAGGAATTCATCATTGTCGACCGGGTCTTCTTCTCACGGGGCAGTTTGTCTACATGGGTTTCGCGTCTCATTGTGTTCAGTACAACTTCACGGGATGGATCATTGGTTTCGACAAGACCAAGGGCAGCATCGTCGAGAAGTGGGCTACCGAAGGTCTTGGCGTTCCTAGCGATACCAGGGGAGGCGGTGTCTGGATGTCCGGGGGAGGTATTGCTTCAGATGATGCTGGATCTGTATTCTTCGGCACTGGAAACGGCTATGCTTCTCAGCTCTCTACGATTCCGGTCAATGGTTTCCAACCTCCCACGTCCATGGAAGAAGCGGCTGTCCACATGACTATCCAGGACGACGGTACTCTCCAGATTGTCGACTTCTTCATTCCTTGGGAGAAGCAAGCGCTTGATGGAGGCGACAAGGATCTGGGAACGAGTCCACTCGAGTTACTACCCAGCCAGTTCTCTTGTGGCGACGTGAAGCGTATAGGAGTCATCACTGGAAAGAGCGGAAAGACGTATTGGCTGAATCTGGATAACCTCGGTGGTTACCGAAATGGAGCGAATCAGAAAGACAACGTCATCCAGGTGTTCCAGAACGAGAATTCGGTTTATGCTGGTGCGGGAGTGTATCCTCTCGAGGGAGGCTACATTTACATCAACGGTAAGCCCACAAACACAAAGCAATATGTATAGAGTCCCGCTAATTTGATAATAGTCATTCAGTATCCGACTCACGTATTCAAGTTTTCGTGTACAAATGGAGTCCCTTCTTTCACCAAGGTCGCTGATAGTCCAACAAACAACGCCTATGTCCTCGGAGTCAGCCACGGCACCACGACTACTCTCAACGGTCAGGAGGGCACTGGGCTCCTCTGGGTATTAGATGTCCAAGGCACCAACTTCAAGGTTTACAACGCAATTCCTCAAAACGGGTTTTTGAATGTGATCCGAAGCTTCACAATCCCTGGCATCACCAAGTTCACTCGCGCTGTCTTTGGAGATGGCATCGCGTACATCGGCACTACGCAGGGTTACGTCTACGGATATGGATCCATCATCAAGGCGCCCCTGAACTGCACTTCAGGCACTGATTTTGGCACTGTCAACATTGGCAACAGCAGCAGCTCTCAGATCCTCAACTGCACCGCCATCGCTAATGTGAGCATCTCCAAGATTGCTCTGGAAGACTCGACCAACTACGCCATCTCCAACTTGCCCAACTTGCCTCTCAGCTTGACAGCGGGCAACAGTTTCACCATGTCTGCCTCATTTGTTCCGACGGCGGCTGGCCGTCTTACCGGGAACATCATCGTCAACGCGACGGTTGCGGGCAGCAGCACGTATAACAATGCCACAAACGTTAGGGTTACCGGCATCGGCAAGAGTTTGACTGCGCTGCTCTCGCTGGTTCCAAACTCCGTCAACTTTACTGGAGTGGTTGCTGGCCAGGACCCTGACGCTGAGACGGTTCTCTTAAGTAACGACGGCGGCTCAAGTTTCAACGTAACTTCTGTGTTGTACTCGGCGACCAGTGCTACGGGACCGTGGACAACGTACAGCGGCTCTGGGAACCTCACGGTCAGCCGGTTCACGTTGAAGAACATTCCACAGAGTGTGGGCGGCGGCAACTCTACAGCTGTAACCATCCTACTGGACTCATCAGTGGTTGGCAATTATAGCGCGTGGGTTCAGGTTCAAACCACTGGTGGAAACGGTACCGTCTCGATCACTGGCTCTGTTGGATCTGCACCAGTTGCTCTTATCGAGTTCCAGACCACCGATGGTACTGGCTGGGTAACATACCAATCAGGGACCAACTTCACCTTTGGAAACGTTACAGAGAACACGACCAAGTCCCTCAAGCTGCGCGTCACTAACAACGCCCCGAGCAACGGTGTCAGTCTCTCTTTAACCGTATCAAAGCCGCCGTTTGGAGTAAGCGGTCTCGTGAAGGCTGTCAACCAAGTTGATCTTGCCGAAGGTACCTCCCTGACTCCGGGACAGAGTGCAACAGCGGTCTTGACTTGCACTGCACCCAAGAGTCAGTGGAACGTGGATCCATACAACGGAACTGCGCAATGGACGATGAACACGAACGACCCCAACATGGACAAGCAATTCATCCAGTTCTTCTGCAATGCCGTTTCCGAACAAGCACCTCCCCTGCTTCCCAACGGTCAGGGAGAGTATCGATACGTGGGATGTTTCAAGGACAACAACCCTGGCCGACAGCTCCCTTACCAACTCTTGGCCAATGATAACATGACGAACGCCATGTGCATCCAAGCATGTGCTGCCAAGGGCTACGTGTATTGCGGGACACAGTACCATCGCGAGTGTTGGGCTGGGAACACGATTCCCAACCTTCAATTGGATGACGGAAACTGCAACTTCGAATGTGCAGCAGACTTGAATGAGATTTGCGGAGGCAACGGTGTTGGCTCTGGGGCGGGAGGAGCATATCTCAGTACGTTTGTGGACTCCCTTCAAGCCAACGTCTCGTCGTCTTCGTCGACTTCCACGACAAGCACTACTTCAAGTACTACTTCTAGCATCATAAGCAGTAGTAGCATTATCAGCAGCGGAAGCAGTACCAGCTCTAGTACCAGCACCAGTGCGACATCAAGTTCAGGTAGCACCAGCAGCACCAGCAGCACCAGTAGCAGCTCCAGCACCAGTACGATATCCAGTTCAACCAGCGGTACCAGCACTACTAGCAGTACTACTACCAGCATGACATCTAGTTCGACTAGCAGTACCACAAGCAGTACCAGCGGCAGTTCCAGCACCAGCTCGACATCCAGTTCGACCAGCTCCAGTATGATATCTAGTTCAACCAGCAGCAGCAGCACCACCGGCATAACCAGCAGTACTAGTACTACTTCTAGTACGACATCTAGTTCAGTCAGCACCACGAGCGCTAGTTATACTGGTTCCACCAGTAGTAGCAACACTATTAGTAGTAGCAGTGCAAGTACCAGTACCAGTACGACATCCAGTTCAACCAGCACCAGCATCACCAGTACTAGTTCCAGTTCAGTCAGTACCAGCAGTATTGGCACTACTACTGGTAGTCCTAGCACGACTAGCAAAACCAGCAGTCCAACCAGCACCAGCGCCAGTACGACATCTGGCTCAGTCAGTACCAGCAGTACTAGCAGTACCATCACTGTCAGTAGCAGTTCCAGCACCGGTCCGAAATCCAGTTCAGTTAGCAGTAGTAGCAGCAGTAGCACCACCAGTTCAACCACGACAAGCACGACGACAACCACGACAAGCAGTACCAGTAGTACCAGCACTAGTACGACATCCAGTTCAACCAGCACCACGAGTGTGCCTACGGGACCATTCACGAATCCCGGAGTCAACGGATACACCTTTATCGGTTGCTACACTGAGGCCAAGTCTGCAAGGGCACTGCCTTATTTTAAGACGACCAGTCCTCCCACAGTGGCAAACTGCATCACGGCGTGCTCTGCATCGGGATATACTTACGCGGGGCTGGAGTACGGCGGAGAGGTGGGTAGAGCAATAAACTTGATTGTATGAATTAGTTGCTAACATGGAGTAGTGCTGGTGCGGCAATGCCTTCAGTGATGGCTCAGTCCTCACGGCGCTGACAGATTGCAACATGCTTTGCAATGGTGAGTCTAGTTGTAGCAATGAATACGATATTCAACTAACTCTCTTAGGTAACTCGACCGAGTATTGCGGTGCTGGCAATAGACTCGATGTCTATCAGCAGAATTCAGCTATTTCTACCACCACCTCGATCTCATCTTCAGTTACTTCCTCCAGTTCCACTACTTCAAGTGTCAGTTCTGTTGGAATCGCCTCGGTCAGCGTCACTTCGTCCACTGTTTCTTCTAGCACGACATCAGCCCCAACAAGTACCAGCATACCGGCCACGACGACCATAACTACGGCAAGTACAAAAGCCACGGGTCCTCCTCAGGTCTCATCCACCATTGGCAACTGGAACTTCCAGGGCTGCTGGACAGAAGCTACAAACATGCGTGCCCTCAACTCTAAAGCGTACGCCAATGACAGCATGACGCTGGAGAGCTGTGCTTCGTTCTGCGATGGCTACACTTACTTCGGAGCTGAGTACGGTCGCGAGTGCTACTGTGGTAACCAGCTCAATACGGGCAGCCTCAAGGCTGATAATCAGAACGATTGCTCGTTTTCGTGTCCGGGAGACGGCACTGAGTACTGCGGTGCCGGAAACAGGCTTCAACTGTACATGAAAGGTTCTGTGGTTACGACAACTACGACAACTTCCAGTTCGACAAGTTCATCTTCTAGTCTAACAACAAGTCTCAGAACTTCCACATCAACACTGACAAGCTCCAGCACCAGTTCAAGCTCCACGTCTACATCAGGAAGTGCGACCAGCACCACAACTTCAACAGCTACTACTAGTTCAGGTTCAAGCACTGCTACTACTAAATCAAGCTCGACTACGTCTGGAAGCGTCACAAGCAGCACTGGATCAAGTTCAACAACTACATCAGGCAGCACCACTACTAGCACAAGTTCCGGCTCGGGCTCAACCTCGCTGACGGGAAGCACTTCCACTTCCTCAGGAACCGGAACTACCTCAACCTCAACGTCACAGACTTCCTTGTCTACAAGCACCGGTTCTGTAAACGTAGCAGGTGTGACAGTCACCACTTCTACAACCAGCTCGACAGTATCCACAACCAGCGCAACCTCCTCTGGAACGAGCTCTGTAACTGTGTCTACCTCCTCCGCCACGTCTGGATCTTCTTCTTCCTCAGGAACATCCACCGGCTCCAGCTCTTCTTCCGTCACTACATCAAGTACTACCAAGAGCAGCACGAGCTCATCCACCACTTCCACCAGCAATACAGGATCCAGTAGCACGAGCTCATCCAGCACATCTGGTACATCCAGTACATCTAGTGGCACTAGCTCTTCCAGTACGTCAAGTATCCCAAGCTCTTCCATTTCATCGAGTAGCTCTACATCCAGCAGCACCACGAGTGCCACCAGCACGAAGACTACTACAACCACTATCACCTCAACCAGCACCACTTCGATCAGCACCACTTCATCCAGTACCACTTCATCTAGTACCACTTCATCCAGTACTACTACTACCACTACCACTTCAACTAGTACCACTTCAAGCGCTACAAAGACACCAACACCCTCGGTTTGGCCAGGCAATCAGAACTTCACCGTCTACTCGTGCGTGTCGGAGCCATCTTCCGGGCGTGTCCTGAGATACCAGCCTCTGAATGCTGCCAACATGACTGTCGAAATGTGCCTGGAGAAGTGCTGGAACTACAAGTATGTCGGTGTCGAGTACGGCCAAGAGTGCTGGTGCGACAACGTCCTCAACCTCAGCGGAAACTCCGGGGCCACACCGGGACAAAACGTCACCAGCTCGGACTGCAGCTTCTTGTGCCCGGGGGACAAGCTGGTGTACTGCGGCGCGGGCAACAGGCTCAACATGTACATCAACAACGTGACATCTTCTTCTACCACATCGAGCTCGACGAGTATGACAAGTACGACAAAGCTGACTAGTCTCACGACCACTGGGTCAACGGGGACAACGTCGACAACGTCAGTGACTTCGTCAAGCTCAACAGCAAGTACGACGAAGACTACGACATCCAACTAACTCTTGGGAGTGTGAAAGGCGTTGGCGGCTGTACATTATGATGACATAAATATTTCTTTGCGTATATATGGAGTTTGAGTAATTGTAATGGCTTTTTGATGTATATTACTTCCTATTCTAGGCTTTAGTCAATCACAAGGTGATCAAATCAGTCATTGCCCCTAATGTGCAGTGCCTAGAGTCGTTCTTTATCCGCGTTTGTAACAGTAATATTTACAGGTCCGTGCCCGCTTGCTTCTTTTCTTCGTAGCTAGTCAAGGCGTTGCATACTTCATGAGCCCATATCATTTCCTGAAGTGTCACAGATTTACCGTACCATCACTTTAAAAGGAACAATTGATCAGCTGTACATCTTGACTGCTTCCAGTTGAGACACGTCAGCATACAGAGCCTGCATCCAATTCTCTGCATCTCTGACCGAGGCCCGAAACAGCGAGCAGTCACGGTCAACTTTACATCACCGTTGCATATTTGTACCTTTTGAGAGACCAATTACACGAATAATCACAGAGCCATTCACGACCAAAGATAAGATGCGTGCATGGCAAAGGGGTGCGAGTGGAGCATGTCGATGATATCAGCCGAGCAGAAATGATGTGATCGAGGGACCACAGAGAACCTGGCAACTTGGGCGGATGCATGAGATTTTGTTATTCGTCAGACGCTTATCCTCCAATAAATGGACCGAAAGCGTTTCGTGCTCTTCACTTGCATACTCAGATAGTTTACCTTGAAGCTAGATACTATATAAAGTTCTCACATCATGTATGTATATAATAGTGATAAGTCCGATATACCTCCCTATTCCTGCTATACAGGCAGATGTCCAGTCTACTGCATGATACGATTGCTATCTTCCTCTTAGTTGGGCCATAAGTCCGTCCATTATTAGTAATTTATTGGTTATGTCTGCAGCTTTAACATGACGACAAAGTGGTATGTTTTGATTGCTCAGTTCATGGGCTGCTTGTCAGCCACTCAGTAGGATGCTACCACATACCTGATTCACGCATGCAGGACCAGTTTTGGCCCGAGTGTGTGTCGTGAGTAAAAAATACGAGATAAACAGGTTCTTGAGTCATAGCCACGCGTGGCAGCTGTGTGAAATGCAACTCGTAACATTCCGCTATGCGGATTTCTTTCTTAGCAGCGGTGATTGCAGACTTGCCTCTAAAACATAGGTAGCCAAAAGCGCAAAGGAACCGACACAATGAATCTGGGCATAGGTAATTTGCACATCAGTAATACAAAATAATTCAAGATTCAGATACTGTATTTGATTCATGAAGACGGTGATTTTATTAAGTATTTATACATGCGTCATGCATGTGTCCAGGGTACCTTGTCTATATCGTTCGTTTTCCCCAGCATTCCTTTTACTTCTTAAGGAGAGGCTTGAAAATCTCAATAACATCCTCCTCCGTCTTGCCCTTCACTCCAAGAAGCTCATTGTCCGTCTTCACAAATTTGGCCTCGCTCTTGGGGTCAAGAATGGCGCGGTACAGGTAGGGAGCGAATGTTTCCATGTCCAAAAGACCCTGGGCAAGGCGCGCATCAGCCTTTGCAGTCAGGTCATCGAGAGCAACATGGACCGGAGCCCAAGGTCGCTCGGGGGCAACCTTCTTGGCGAGCTCTAGAAGCTTGTTCTGGGTGATGACAATGTCATGGATGTAGACAACACGGTTCTTGGTCTCCTCGGGGTGGTTTGCAATGCCAACCAGGGCGTCGGCAACACTGGGCAGAGTGGTGCTGCTGAACTCAACATCACCACCATCAACAATCAGGGGAGCTGACTTGGAGTGGTCAAAGATGAAGCCATGCTCCAGACCCCAATCGAGGAAAGCAGAGTTGTACACGAAAGTGTATGTGAGGGGAGTAGACTTGGCCTTTTCCTTGAGGGCATCCTGGATCTTGACCTTGACAGTAAAGACGGGAAGAGCTCGGACACTAGGGACGTCCAAGTTGGAGCCAAACTCGGAGGGAACGAATCGCTTGACGCCGGCAGCAATGGCAGCATCGATGAAGGTGAGCTGGGACTGGACAGCAAGGGTAGAAAGGGTGGAGATGACAATATCCTGGCCCTTGAGGGCGGCCGTCAAGGACTCAAGAGAGGAATAATCGACCTCGACAACATCGGTACCGTCGGGGAACTTGGAGTCGGAGCCGGCGCGCTTCAGAACGCGAATGTTGAAGTTACCCGAATCGACAAACTTCTTGAAGACGATGGAGCCGAGGGCGCCAGAGGCACCGGCAATGACGACATTCTTGAGGGCAGACATTGTGGGGAAGTGGATGGCTGGATGATAGCGATAAGTTGGAGGGCTGATGAGAAGGTGGTTATCGTGAATGGGCGAGTTGTCTTACAAGATTCCGAGCAGTTGATTGTAAGGGTTAAAGTGTGAGTTGAGAGTGATGAGTTCCATCTCAAGCACGCATCCTCGTCAAACTATATACCCAAAGCCTCATACCTCATCCCGTCATTAGATTACCAAGAAGCCTCATAATGACGGCGTGAAGTGAACTGATTAACTTACAAATTTGGAGAGACTCGCAGTGACTTTGCTTTCACAAGCAACAGCCACCCAACCACCACAAACAGCCACTGAACCCTCTGAAGGTGGGATGCCCGGGTGGGATGTCCGAGCGGGATCCTCTATCGGGGCGAGCCCGACAATCTAAGCCTTATCAGGAGCTTAGTCATTCAGCTGGGTCCCCACATCCTTCCTCATCTTTGTTATTTGCTCTGTGGGACTCGAGCGGGGCATTTGTCTCATCCCACTTCCATCATCCCACCTCATCCCGACCCTTCCATTTATCCCACATAACGCCGGTGCCCCCCGGAACGGTCCAGACCTACCATTTCCTCAGCACCTCAATCCTCCTCGAGAGCACCAGTCGGATTAGCTGAAGACCGAGTCGTCCTCTCTCGCCACTCGCCCTATCGACTAATATTCTATACGAAACCGCCTCCCATCCCCCTTGACAAATTCCCCTTGCTTACTCGATTCCATCTCACCGCCAGCGGGATAAGGTTGCCATCCCATCAGATCAATCATCACTGTCCGTTGTTTATCTGTATTACCCCGGATTCCAAGTAATTGTCATGACCTCGGGCTCCGATCTATCCCACCCGGCTGCTGAGACGGTCGAGGATCCATTCTCATACAGGTTCGTCTAAGTCCTGGGAAAAGCCTGAATCCACTGCTGTATCCCATTGCGATATGAGAGTGGGATCCCCGAGACACTGTGCCGAGTAATGTTTGCTCTGTCGACAATTATACTTATAACTTGTGTATTTACAGAGCCAGTGCTTGTGAACCGACGAGCAAGCATGTGTGTCACTGTGGAAAGGCCTTTATCAGAAAGGAGCATTTGAGGCGCCATCAAGCCACTCACGGGGAGAGAAACTTTACTTGTTCCTTGTGCCAGCGGTCCTTTACCCGAAAGTAAGTCTTGGGTGCTTATGACGCTAGTCGTATTGATGCTGACCTGAACTCTCACAGTGACTTGCTTCGACGCCATATGGCACGTCATGACTTGACGTCCACAGCACCCGACTCTCGACGCGGCAGGGCTTGTGATGCCTGCCACGCAAACAAGACGAAATGTGATGGGGGAAGCCAGTGCTCTCTATGTTCCAAGAGAGGCGTGAGCTGTACCTACAAGCTTGCGTCTTCTGGGAATAAATCGAGTACGGCTTCGAGGAACGAAGTTCAACCCTTGACCGATGCGGCTTCACTCATTCGAATCTCAACAGCCGATGGGGAGATTAGAGATGACTCCTCAACGCCCACTTCAGCGACTCTCAGCACTCCGCGAGATCTAAGCGATAATCCTGCGGCGGCTGGACTCACTCGATTCTCAAATATCCTCGCCTCCAATTCATCATCGTTGTCAGACGAGTTCCCGATACCGGAAGAAGACAAGGCTTGGATGAATGAGAGCACCGATGAATACTTTGGGCGCTTTCATCAATGCTGGCCTGTGATTCATGCTCCTACCTTCTACTCAATGGCGCCGCCAATTGGAGTGACGGCTACGGTCGCAATGATTGGATCGTGGTTGAGACAGCCTGAGGAGTTGAAACACGTCGCGATTGATTTGCATGCCAGACTGATGGATAAATTTTATGAGGAGTTGGTTAGTTGTCTCCTGAAGTTGCCCGAGTTTGACTAACGAATCTCAGTCGAAGCCTACGCCTCGTGACCTGTCTGAGAGGCCTTGGCCAACCGAGCTGTACCAAGCAATTACGCTGAATATTATCTTTGCCTTTTATCAAGGAGTAAGAAGCATTCCAGTTCACCTTAAGCTCATAGCTGACCCGTGTGTAGGGAGAGAGGGTCGTAGCAAGAGCAGTGCTTCTTAAAGGAATGCTGGTGTCGATTATGCGAGAGATTGAATTCTTTGTTTGTTCCAGTTCCGGGCACCAACAACGCATCCATTTCCCGGGCACTTTCTTGCCTTGGGTTCAGTCGATCCGGGAACGTTGGAAGAGGTGAGATTGCTTTACTTGGGTGTGAAAACGAAACTAACAGCTGTAGAACAATTGCTGCTTTGTACAAGATTGACGCATACATGTCGATCTCGCGAAATCAGCCCCCAACAATCCACAGGGAAGAGTTAGATGTTGCCCTCCCATCTACCTTTGCGCTCTGGAATGCTTATGGCCTTGATGTCTTTTTCCGCCGATTACCGAGAGAACCTGCAGACAGGACCAGCTACAAATTGTCCGAGATCACATGTAACCCTAATTCTCGAGCAAGGCCACTTCTTCTACTCGAAGACGTGCAGCTGGCTCTTTGTGGACTGTTACCTGGGATCTGGAATCACCTGCAAATCACCCGACGAACGGGCAAGGTCGGCATCGAGTCGCTACGACAAATGGCTTGGCAGTTGGAGACGTGGAAGGCGGAAATGGAGCGAATCTCTCATCAGTGTAGTCAGAGCTATGGGACTGAGGAAGCCGCGGGATTGCCATTCGTGGCGTATTTGGGGAGATTCGACGAAGATCCTGCCCGAGAGCGGATTGAGGCAACATCTCAGATCAAATGCCTCGTGTCGGACGCACTGATGCTATATCACATTCAGGGTTTGCAGCTGTATGCTGATATCAGGGCGATCAACACGGTTGCGTTGTATCTTGAAGCTCCAGCGCAAAACGAGCCGTCAGTTCCTCCGCGGATCCAAAACTATCAAGCGCAACTTCACGAGTGGGCGGCGACAGCTGAAAGCAGAAGGGCTTTGCTCCATGCTGTCGGAGTCCTTCGAATGCGAGAGGTCGACTTGGACGGGGATAACGTTCGGGATAGGGATATTGATCCAGTGGCTTACCTTGCCACATCACAGAGTGCTCTGGTTGTGTGGGCTTGGCTCACGTACGCAGAATCACCCTGCAGCTGTCTTCCGGGATTGGATCACATAAACATCGGCGTTGATCCTCCGGATCTGCAAAGCACGACACGACTCGAGAACTGGATACACGGAGGCGGCACATCGGCCCTGCACGGAATTGCGTTTTGTCGATGCGTGGTGGACGGGTGGATGGCTCGGTTTGCGGCCACCTTGCCTCAGGGAGGTCGACGATGGGAATTGGGAGATGATATTGCACCGATGCTGCGCTCTTTGAGAAAGCTGTAATGGGAGAACAGGAAACGGGGAATTATGTACCGGTAATGTTGGCAGGAACGATGTTACGAAATCTACGAATTCTTGAGCGTCGAGAGAAGTTGAGGACAGCGTGTCATGTTCAAGAAGATGCTCCACCGGAGTTTTGGGATGGGATGCTTTGAAATCAAATTGGCTAAGACTCTGCAAATTGAACGTCTTACTCTCCAATTACCCCGAGTTGAAGGATGCGATTGTGACACAGACGTCCAAAATCCCAAGCCTTTATGGGTCTAATCATGGGAAATGGTTGTCAGTGGCTGAGATCTCCTCTTGCTGTGCTATTGTATGCATCATGGCTTAGCTTAGGCCGAGCCATTTGTCAGCGCGGTGCGATGTTTGAACATCCAACATCAGCATAGTGTCATAGAGTCAGATAACTGGAGTCAAGTATATGGCACGGCTTATTATAAGTATCTGGTACTCGGAGAGGTTATACTAGGAATACATTGTCAAGATTCAAGCTCTTTAAAATTGCATCATTCATCATGGCGCCCGGTCTCACTCTCTTCCGTTGGAACGGCGCTTGTTCCACTGTCCCCCATGCCATCTTCCTCCATTTCAACATTCCCGTCAAAATCATCCCTATGAAGCTGGGTCCAGAGGGTATACAATCCGAAGACGGAACCATCTCTCACGCCGAATACATAAAACTTCACCCGCTGGGATACGTCCCTCTCCTCAGCGTCGACGACGAATACATCACAGAGCTCCCCGCCATCCTCAACTACGTATCCTCCCTTATCCCCGAAGCAAAGCTCTTCAGCGACGAGGGCCTCGGCCGAGCCAGGGTAGCCGAGTGGCTCAACTATCTCTCCGGTGCGGTGCACGGCAGCGGATTCGGCATGCTGTTTCGACCCGGGCGGTACAGCGATGATCCCGCGCACTTAGAAAGCATTCAGCAAAAGGGAAGGGAAACGATTCGCAAGCACTTTGGCATCATTGACGCCCGGCTGAAGGGCAGGGAATTCGCGGTTGGCGAGTCTCTGACTGCAGCTGACTTTTATCTGTACATCTTTTCGCGATGGGGCAAGGAGCATGGGATCGGCATGGAGGATTTTCCAAATTATAGTGATTTTGCGCGAAGACTTGAAGGGATTGAAGGGATTAAGAAGGTAGTCAAGGCGGAGGGTTTGGAATTCAGATATTCGTCTTAGACCTTGATCTCTATGTTTTATGAGGAGGGACAAAACATCAAATGGTTAGGCATGAATACGGGGCAATGCAACACTTTGGATATGCTGAGCAGGTCAGTCCTAGTGAGGGAGCTCGCTACTCTCGAAATTTTCATCACATTCTGTCTCCGTTGTAGATAGTGTAGTGGCTTATGTCAGTCAGATCTCACTTCCGTGTCTATCTATGCAGCCAAGATGGCAGGCAAGGATGAGTTTCTCAAAGTTCGATTAATTTCCTACAAAAAGTTTTGTTGGTTTAAGGAAACAAGGCAAATCTATTATCATTCCTATCTCAACGCCAGTATCCAAATACCAGCTGGCCAGTAAGCGCTGAAACAAAGTCAGATAGGCGGCTACAACCAACGACATATACTTTTGTTCCCAACTACATCAGCGTAAAGCTTACTGGTCTTTGTTGAAGTCTGACGACATGTTGAATGGAGATGACTTTTACAACTCGATAGCATATCCAAGGACGAAAATTAATTGCTATTGGTTATGATTCTGCCTTGCACTGAAAATAGTTCTTAGCCGTTATTAACTTGCCTAGGTAGGCTGCATATAGGCAGCTATGTGAATTATAACGCGGTAGGAAGTCGCTCTAGACTCTAACAGCTCCAATTATGCAACAACTGCAGATTTCTTGTAGTGGAGGTCTCCATCTGAATTCTTCCAATCCCAAGTCGCGCGGTTATCCTGCCCCGCTATAGACCAACAGTCAGTTAGGTCTCGAAAGGTTTCCATTAAACAAGTACAAACCCCTTTGTTCTCCTCACTTCCACAACTTCGAACTCATATATCACTTCGTTTGAAGACTTGTTGTCTTTCTGGGCAACATTAGTTTCACCTTCAATCATGCATCATGCATCAGTCCCCTTTGGGCAGACTCACGTCATCCAACCCCAAGAGCCACACACCCACACCATCATCCTTCTCCATGGCCGCGGAAGCCCTGCTGAAGAATTTTCCGAGGAACTATTCGAGTCACACCTTTCCAACGGACAGACTCTCCAGGAAGCACTTCCTTCCTGGAAATGGGTGTTTCCGTCATCGCCGGAGCTTTGGAGCGACACTTTTCAAGAATACATGGCATCGTGGTTTGACGCCCAATCCCTATCGGATCCTACAGCGAGGCAGGATCTGCAGGTCCAGGGCATACAAGATTCAGTCTCACATATAACCAAGATTATGGAAGAGGAAATTAAACTGCTTGGCGGAAAGGCTGGAAATGTCGTTTTGGGAGGAATCAGTCAAGGGGGCGCCATCGCTCTATGGACTCTCCTCTGCCGGCACAAAGCAAACGAGCAAAGATTGGGTGCCTTTGTCGGAGTCAGCACATGGCTCCCATTCGCTAAGAACATCCAAAGTCTTTTCTTTCCAGGGACACAACAAACTTCTGAGGTTTCAATCTTGGGCTCATTTGTTCGGGACATCATTGGGCCTCCCCAGGAGGAACTAGGAAAGAATATTCCTATGGCTTTCACAGAGACACCAGTCTTCATCGGCCATGGAGCCGACGACGCATATGTCGATGTAGAGCTTGGCCAACAGGTGAGGCAGGTTCTTTCTGAAGTTGGTTTCAAAGTAGCTTGGAAGGAATATACAGGAGCAGAAGAGGAAGGGCACTGGCTCAAGGTACCTGAAGAAGTCGAGGATATAAAGGAGTTTCTCTGTAGAGTATTTCAGCTGGTTGGCTAAAGAGATGGTGTTAACGCTGCTACCTATTAATTTATTCTCGCACATGAAAATATGGGAGGATCCTTGTACAAATTCTTTTTTAATGGGTTCATCGCGCAATAAGATGCAATAGAGGACACTAGGATGTCTCAATTGAATCTTATTAGACATATTTCTTTATATACACAGTCATGAACACCATTCTCTTCCGATAAAGTTGGATCTAATATGAACATTGAAAATATCATTCCATCTCCCACATTGTCTGATAACAATGTCACTTTAAACATCTTTTGTCATCCCTCCTACAACTTGGCAACCGACGTGGCACAGGCACAGTTGAAGCACGACTGCTCCCACCAGCCAAAGTCGCCATCAGCAGTACCCTCCACAAACGACGTGTCAAACACCGATTTCGACGAGAAGATGCACTTGTTCAAGTCATAGTGCCACGCCGAGGCCTTGCACCGGCTGGGCATGTGCCAACAGAGCGCCTCGCAGTGCGTCGACGAGATGTACCAGGGGTACTCGCCGTCAGTCAAGGTAAAGTACGACGGGAAGTTGCCGTAGCGCTCGCAGTAGTTGAGCGACCAGCCGTCCACGAAGCCGCAGCCCTCTCCGAGGGCGAGCGTGCACTGAGGTCGATCGGCCAGGGTCACGTCAGGGGTAGTAGTAGTTGATGTCGTCTTGGTTGGGGTGACACTGGGAGTGGTGGTTGCAGCATTGGAGGTGCTCGAAGAGGATGTAGAAGAAGAGGAAGACGTAGTTGAGGACGTAGTGGAGGACGTAGTGGAGGATGTAGTTGACGTAGTTGGTGTAGTGGTAGTTGTCGTCGAAGTGGTCGTGGTAGAGCCAGTGGTAGTGGTAGAACTGGTGCTCGTAGTTGCAACAGAAGTGACGTCGGAGTCATCCGAAGATGCGGTGTCACAATCAACGCAGTCAAAGCAGTCCAAGTCGTTCCACATCATAGAATACGGCTCATTCAGATCGATACCGTCAACACCCAACCGGTAGTCCGTAAGAGCGCAGGTGTACGGGGTGTCGTAGGTATACAAGGCGAAAGCGCGGCAGTAGATTTCCTGCTTGCACAGGAGAGCGCATTCCTCGAGCGTGTTCTGGTTGTGGTTGCTCTGCCAAGTTCGTCCCCAATATCCGTTCTTCTTGACACCGTAAGCCCAGCAGGTCCTGTCTACTTGCGGATCCTCTCCATCACTGAGGGTGTTCAGGTTGATTCCTGCGATGGAGACGGACTGGGTAGGCATGTTAGCCAAGGAAGTACAGCCTCCAGGAGGGGATATCCCGGCAGGGCACACTGATGAATCGGAAGTGGTGGAGGTTAGGGTGGAAGTTGTAGAAGTTGAGTCCTGGTCTTGAATAGTGGTCGTAGAGCCAGTTGTCGTCGAGCCGCTCACGGTTGACTGGGAGTTTGAGAGGGAGCCAGATGTGGTAGTGGAGTAAGGGGTTGAAATAGGAGTAGCCGTGCTGGCGTGGGAAGTGGGAGTGTTGGAAACCGAATTGGACTGTGTTGAGCCAGAGCTTGTGCCGGTGCTGCTGCCAGCACTGGGTGTGTTGACACTGCTCGTACTATCGCTGCTGGTACTGTCGCTGCTAGTGCTATCACTGCTTGTGCTATCACTAACACTGCTCGTGTCGGCACTGCTTGTGCTGGTACTGCTTGTGCCGGAGCTAGACGTGCTAGAGCTAGATGTGCTGGTAGTGACACTGGTCGTGCTCACACTGGATGTACCAATGCTGCTGCTCGTGCTGGACGAGATAGAAGTACTCTGAGCAACGCTGCTGGTTGCAGTCTCATCACTGCCACCATAATTGATCTGGTAGTTGTTGATATTGGCAGGCGTAACCAGGTTCGAAATGAAGATGGAATCAACGTAAATGACGGCGAGTCCACCACTGTAGCAGGTCATGGAAATGGCAAGCGGCGACTGTGCCTGAGGGGCACTCACTTGCGTCAGAACTGTAGCCCATGTTACACCCACGCCTTGCGAGAAAATCCAGGTACTGTAGAACTGGTTCACGCCGAGGTATGCTGTAAGCTGGCAGATGTTCAACGCGGCAGGTGAAGTGACAACGGCGTAGAAGAACCGGACGGTGTAAAGCGTCTGCAAGTTCAAGGCATAGAGATCCTGAGCAATGCTCACAAATGCTCCCAGGGCTCGCTTGCGCGAAGCAGTAGTGTCTCGCGCCTGCAACTCCACGCACCCCGTGTCGGTGCTGCCATCTCCCTGGTATCCTACCCCCGTGACGATGCGAGCCGCGCCCTGAACGCTGAAGGAAGGAATTTTGGACGGATCGTCGGGATCAGCCCGGGCAAAGTTGGCACCGGAGAGGAGATTCCTCACCACGACGGACCCGGGAGTCTGGGTGGGAGTCGAGACAGGGGTTCCGGTAGTGGACGAAGGCTTGCAACGGCTTGCAGCAGCAAGGTCAAACGTGCCGGAGACGGCCAGAGCCGCCAAAACTGCGAGGAAGCGCATGTTGAAAAGAATGGACAGCCGTAGAGGCAGACAAATGAGTGAATGAGTGACTGGGTGAATGATTGAACGCCAGTTGACCTGCGCAACGCCCTCGCGGAGTGCAACTTTTCAGCCATATATGAGAAAAGCCATCGTGAGAACCCCTACGCAAGACCCCTGCCCCTAATCAGTCCCCGTGGCTTGGAAAACCCCTAAAGCAATAGATCTATCAATCTTCAGCTCGCGCCGTTACAGTCCAACAATGAAGCTACTCGATTTTCGCTCAGCCACGGATTTCGGCAACGGGCGCCAATGCCCAATTCATGTAAGCATATTTATTCGCTTGGCCTCGACTTCAAAGGCAGTCTCCTTAGTTCCGCCCTACGTCGCGGGTTCACATTAAAGCGTGGTCACCATGTGGAGTTGGGATTGCTTCCTCAGGGGTCCAGAACTCGATAGCTCATTCGATAGTGCTCGCAACTAAATTCACATACATACAAAAGCTGCGTAGCAAAACCGCTAATGTCACCGACGGCACCAGTCTATTTGGACCGTCCCTGCTGGTCGGTAATGGCCGCCAACTCCATGGCCTCACGAGAGTATTTGCACTTTTCCCGGATGCGTCGGCCGTACTTGTACAGGATGAAGGGGAGCGGCGTGCAAGCCAACGAGAGAAAGGCAGCAATCGAGGACGCCCAATGGATCCCCAAATTGTGGTACATGTAAGTAGTGAAGAGCGGGAAAGCAGCGCCGAAAAAGGATCTCATGATGACGGTTGCGGCAATGGCAGAGGCGGCGAAGACGGTGTATGAGTCGACCAGGTAATTCTTGACCGAGATAAAGACGAGCACCATGCCGAAGCCAAAGGGAGCGCCAGCCGCAATGCTCACCAAGGGATGGATATCCGGACCGTTTGTCCAAGCAAACCAGAACAGTCCTATCGGCGAAGCTACTGCTCCAATCATGGCTGGAACCAGTCTATCCTCTGGCTCCGCCGAACCACCGCCCTGCTCAGCCCGTCGAAGGTAGCGCTGGTTCTCGGGGATGCAATATAGACAGGCGACAACTTCCCCGATAGCTACCCCGAGAAATGCTAGTCCGCCTTTGCCTTCGCTCCATCCGCGTCCCTCTTGAAAGACGATAGGCATAGCTCCAAACAACATGTAAAGAATACCATAGAGCAGGCTCATGTAAATAGACAGGAAAAGCAGTGAAGGCTCCGAGGCAATAAGACCCCAAGGCCGGATGAGACCCTTCTTCACTTGCTCTTTCGATGACACGGCTGATCCCAACTTGATATCAATAGCACTCCTATAAACACGACCCGTCATTTTTGACAACTTCCTGGCCCTCTTTCTCAGCAACAGCGGGGAATACGTCTCAGGTATCAACACGGCGGCGAGGAGCCAAAGCACACCAGAAAACACAGCCGTGAACCCCGACACCCATCGCCAGCCAGCAGACTCTCCGAGGTATCCGCCGACGAGAGGACCGAAGACGGGGCCCATGAACGGTGCCAGGGCAAACATGCCTACCGGAATACCTCGCTCGCGCGCAACATACATGTCTGCGATAACGCCACCCGTGTTCGTCATGGAGGATGCAGAAAAAGAACCTGCCAAGAAGCGCAGGACAAGCAGTGTTGAGATGCCGTTGGAACCCGCACTCCCAGCATTAAAGGCAGTGAAAGCGCCGAAAGTAATAAAGAGGATGATTTGACGACCGTATATCTCCCCCAGCGGCGCCCAGAGAATAGGGCCAACGGCGAACCCTAAAACGTAGAGAGATATCCCGGCAGTTGCTAGTTCCTCACTAACATGGAAGTCTTCCATGACCTGAGCCAAGCTCCCGGCATACGTTGAGGATGTGAAGGACGCGCCGAGTGTGATGATTGCTCCGAGGGCAGTAATGATACCCTTTCGCACGGGAGAGAATAACTGAGGATTCCGAGGTTCAGATGGTAGCCATGAGACGACATAAGGGTCCTCCTCGGTCCCGGAACCTGGATACTCCCAACTCAGAACCTCTGGAGTGACAAAAGCATGGTCCGTAAGCTCTCGCCAAAAAGTGACGGTCTTGTTTCCGGTTGGGAGACCGTCAGGCTCGACCGTCTTTTCTGAACTGGCGGCAGACATTGCAGTGGAAACGAGGAAATCAGAGAATTACTCGGCTTATTTTACGTTCATGGACGTGGAAAGAGAGACGAAGCAACTTTAAGACGCAATGAAAGGACTACATGAGGGTATTTAAAGATGAAAATCCAATGTAACAATCCAAGCTTGACACGGGAGCCGGGGGGCGCAGAGGTTTCTGGAATGGCGAATATCTCGGCGTTTTGGCAAGTAAAGACCTTCTTCGGCACATGCCGAGTGAACCCCTTCGCCAAGTTTGCAACCCCTGCTTGAAGACTTACATGATGTGTCCAGTAGATAGAGAAGCATACAAGACAAACAGAACACTGCGTATGTTTGATATCAGAGTGAAAGTGTCATTGAGGCAATACACAAAGAGAATCAAGTATCATATCACCACTTACAGTGATTCTTATTACTGCACGTCCTCAGAGTGTTCTGCATTGTAATTATTCTCGGTCGAACCCGCCTGGTGGAGATAAGACGAGAATATCTCCATGCGCCACCAGCTCTAGAGTCCGAAGAACGAATCACGTCGTCCATCAAATTACCGAGATACCGAGACTGTGGGTACTCATCATACTACTTGAGCAGGCGAAACGCCGAGATACGAGCACTCCTCGGTTCTCAGTCATCCACGATCGTATGCTTCTTGCTCACAGTTGGAATCAAGTCTATTAGCCCATTCACTGTTACTCACCAATGTAAGAGAAACAATAATGTCGTCTGAAGTTACCAACTCAGTCCCAAAAGTCCCGCAACCGAGGGTGATCAAGTCGTGTTACATTTGTCACTCGCGAAAGGTCAAATGCGACGCGCCGACAAAGGGTCTGCCGTGTACTCGCTGCGCCGACCGGGGCGAAACCTGTCTCCTCAGAGACCGACAACGCCGAAGGTAGTCCCCATAGCCTGCATTACATGTCCATTCAAAAATGTCCGACTAACTCGACCTTTAAGAATCCGACCAAGGAACTCTGTGGTAGCCAAGAGTCCGCAACTACCAAGTTCAAGTCCCATCTTGGAACTCGGCAGCAAGATTAATGAGCCGCCTCGTGCAGACGTCTCAACAGGAAGCCCGAGCACAGTTGTTACCTCTGAAGACGGGCCCTGGAGGGCAATCAACTATCACAACGGGATACACTATCTAAGCATCCTCAACCAAGCCGTCAGCAAAGATGCTTCCAAGACAGCAGATCTGTCCTCGGGAAGTCCAGGAAATGAGTCGAATAACCCCAGAGCCGGGATTGAAGACTTGGACCCAGATGACTTGGACTATTTAGTTAAGAAGGGCGTCTTTGACCTTCCCCCTCAGGCATGCTTGTATGTCAGTTAATCTTCCTACTACATGAATGGTGGTGTAGCTAACACAGCCGTAGAGACACACTGCTCAGAACCTATTTCGAATTCGTCTATCCCTTTGCTCCGGTATTAGACCGTATCCAATTCTTGAAGCAGTATCGAAGTGGGTGCTATTCCATATTCCTCATGCAAGCCGTCCTCACCAGCGCCATCTCATATGTTCCCGAATCCATCATCTCTGAATGTGAATACGCAACTCGCGCGGCAGCGCAGCAGTCCTTCTTCTCCAAAGCCTCTCTTCTGTGCGACTTTGGCTGTGAGAGAGGACAGCTAGCTCTCCTGCAGGGCTCACTCATCTTGGGAACAGCCATTATTCCTCGCTCCAAGGATAAGGATGTTCGGTATTGGTTTTACAAGTCTGTTCGCTTGGCAGTCGGCATGGAACTGCACAAAAGGTACGTCCAAATGCGAGCTAATCGGGGATGCTGCTCACTCTAACGTAGTCATACGTTTCTTGGGGTCGACGATTCCCATTCAAGACTGTACAAGAGAATCTGGTGGGTTCTATACGTACGTTGTTTCACATCACGATTAATGGTGCTATTCACCACTAACTCATATGTGTAGTCGCGAGATATTCTTCTATCTCTATTCGGAACACAGAATATTCGTCTACTTAGCGATAGAGAATACGACGTCGGTTTGTTCACGGAACAAGACTGGGAAGTCGAGCAACTGTCCGACCAGGATTCATCTATCCTACCAGTAGTCTCACTCCAGCAAAAGCTCTACTTTGTCGAATATTGCAAATTAGCAATGATAGGAACGCAGTGCCTCTCCGCTGTCAGGGACCACCTCTACGATCCGCAAACGCTGACACAGCGACTTTCCGGCTGGAGGCTGGCTCTCCCGGCTGCTCTCGTCCACCATCTCCAGCACCCCGAGAACATCTGTTGCACTGTTCTTCTGGCCATCAGCTACAGGTTTGAATGCATTCTCCTGCGCTTGCTGAGGACTTGGTGGCGTCGTAGAGATGATGCCTGGCATGAATGGACCAGGCAAAGACTTCACTCGGCAATTTTCGAACTTGACACGATTGTTGGGAGGGCATGGTCAGATGGAACTTTGCCCACGTTGCCCCTGTCTTTGTACGTCCGCAGCACCCATTAGTTATCTTATCATGAACTAACTTCATCTCGCCTTAGCAAGTCCTGCATCCATACAGCTCTTGCCATACACATCGAAATGGCCCTCGATGAAACAGAATCCGAGCTCAGCAGGTCAATGTCCCGGCTGACAATCCAGCGGAGCGTGTTGGTCCTCGAGCAGCTCAAGGAAGACCCAGCCATTCAACAAGCACTCCCAATCTTCGAACGAGTCCTCACCCAAACAAACTTGATGCCTGCAGTGTTGAGTCCTACAAGTGGTCCACCTGTCTCGGATCTACCTGCAAGCAACCAGTGCCCGCCTTCTCAGATTCCTGCTGCTTCGCAGGTTGAACCCAACTCCAATGGCCCAATATTGCAAGACCCGTTTGGAGAGTATAGCTTGTGGTTCAAGGATTTCCTGGGCTTTGATTTTCTTGACAGATGAGCTCTTACGAGAAACACAATAATACTCTTCGCCACCAAACATAGTTATAACACGTCGACCTGTTGAGCCAGCTCGACCATTCTTCTTCTCGAAAAAACTCACCTCTTCATAATTCGCCTTCCACAAGAGGCTGAATAAGCCCCTCTGCTCCGTAAACGGCTCCCATCGGATAAGCGACTTGACAAGAGGCACGGCAGTACGCCCTACATCGGTCATCTGGTGGGATGAGACACGGATTTACCGGGAATGCGCAGTTGCTTCAATATGCGAGGTGCCTGCATCTCAAGTGCATTATCAAAATCCACTTGGTGCAGGCAGGTCGCCTTACTTAGGCGAATGTGACAATGCCAGACTACAGGTGCGAGCTCTGGAGCACACGCGCAAGCCAGCTGCGTGGCAATGATGGACGGTATCAACCAGATGAGGCACCTGAATCTTTAACCTTGATCAGTTTGTCTAGAACACGGATTCAGAACAGAACCGAGGAAGCAATTGGTCAGACCTAGCTATCACTGCATGTTACAATCACGTACTCCTGTTATAGCCTACCTTTGCGATAGATGCATCAGTATAAAGCCAGAATTGGAAATGATAGTATGAGGCTGCTTGTCATGTTAGTTCGATCGATCCACATTCGCGCATCGTGGGGTTCGAGACACAATATCGGGTTGCGAAGGTGCGAGATGCTTCACAGCATCACGGATTGTGACCGACCCAAAGCACCTCATAGTCCTCCAGGTGCGTTGGTCCAACTCTGAATTATTGTGATAGGACATGAATTCTTCACTCAAAAACTTGTACATCACCTTCTCAACCTTGGATGCAGAGAGGTCCTTGACGCCAAGGTCTTCTGCAACGAAGAAACTCTCAAACCCAACGAATGAAGTCCTGCTAACCTCAGACCAACAGATTGATTGGATACCGACAGCTCCAACAAGTGGGAACCGAGCAATTATAAATGCCACCGGCCCTCTTTTCGTCTGCCCTTCCCGAGCAAGACCATCCCTCGGACCCTGGAATGGCGTCATCTTGATAGGGGCCTTGCACCATCGCCCATCCCACAAGATGCCGACCACAACGCCTCCGATGGAGTCCGCAGCGCCCATTCAGCGAACAGATTGATTGGGGAAGCGAGCCTCCACAAGGGCGTGCGGAGTTATCGAGATGTCGCCCTTGTCGGGTGCAGCGCGGTCTGCGTCTCCAACGGTAGTTGACAGGGCCGTGCATTTGTGCATTGAGATCGGGATGCCTGCTGTTATCAGGACTTGTACCTGATTGTTGATTGTATACTTGTTCATTGATCGTACTTTCGAGACTCTCGGTTCTCAGTTTGTTAAGTGGCGGTTGAGTGTTTTGCTGGAGAGAACACTCCGAGTTATCCACGACGGGCCTCGATCTCCAAACGAGAGACAAGCGCAGGAAGAAAACCCCTGCCTGATAACAAGCAACTATAAATCAACAGGAAAAAGCGGCTCTAACATGCAAACAATCCACCTACTTCGCCTCTCTACCATGTACCTCTCCAGCAAAACCTCGCCCTTGAGTGATCGATAGGCCAAATAACACCATCGTCCCAGTGGGGAACCCAACTCAACCACCCTCACACCCCCCGACACCGGGACACTCGAGCGCAACAAGACAAGCCAGAGGCGGGAAAAAAGCGACAATTCCTGGCGTCACGTCATCCTCCCAAATGCGGGCGTGGGATATCTTATCCCGACCGTGATTCGGCAGCCGTCCCCATGACGCCATCCGCTATACGCTCGCTAGGTTCCCCCGTTCCCCTCGTGGCCCGTTGCCCGAGGCCGTGGACATTCGAGGGGAGACAAAACGGGCCTTGTCGCCCGGGGGTCCGTTTATGGAGGGGTTCATTAAATTATAGACGTTTCTCTCGTTTCTGTGACTATTGGTTTTTTTTTCTGCGAGTTGTAATCGTTTTGAAGAAGAATATTGGAAATCCATGGGACAGGACTTGAAAAGCCTCAAAAGTACCCAATCAACGACAATAATCCCGAGTTGAAGCCCGCCGTACCAACATAACTAATACATTCGCCTTCTTACTTTTCTCTCCAACATGAGCCTCGGCGGATCGTTTGTTGCGCTCACCTCAGAGCCAACCATTGATAGTCGAGTCTCAGACCTCGGGTCCATCCCCGGCTACCAGCCCTCAGCCCAAGAAGAGGTCCCTCGTTCGTTCCCAGAAGCCAGCATCGACACGGCCAGTCAGTCCGGCGAGTCCGACACGACGCACCAAATACCAGAATCTCAGAGAGCACTTCTCCTTCATGGAGTGAGGCAGAAATACGAGTTGACCCATGGCCATCCCATCCCGGAGACACATCACGACCATGAGTTGTTAGTACGGAACGAGACGATTGGGTTGAACCCCATCGATTGGAAGTCGCCGTAAGTCCGGACAACTTCAAACATTTCATGTCCTTCATTCTTTCTAATATAATATTTCCCAGTGATTATGGATTTGGTATTCCAGAGCTTCCTTACATCTCCGGGCGCGAGTCCTCAGGCACAGTCGTCCAAGCCCCCAGAGCACCATCAAGGATCAAGGTCAACGACAAGGTGAGCTCCCCCCAACACACTCCTCGAAATAACCCCAAAATACTAAGTGCCCAAGGTCATTGTCATTTCCACCGATTACCGAGACCTCCGCAAAGCCACATACCAGGAATACACGGTAGCATCAGACTTCAACGTCGTCCGCATCCCCCAGGAAATCACACCCAGCCAGGGCGCCACCCTCGGCGTCGCCTACGTCGCCGCGTCCCTCGCCCTGGGCATCTGCCTCGGCATCGACTTCACCGGCGCCTACGGCGGGCCCAGCGTGCTCGACCTCGTGCGCTCCGTGCCCGAGGCCTCGCTGCCGGCGGACATCAGGAACGAGTGCCTGCGCGGCATCCTCCCCGGCGAGGGCGCAAAGGCGGGCGACTGGATCGCCATCTGGGGCGGGTCGTCGACGTCGGCCAGCATCGCCGTGCAGCTCGCCCGCCTCGTCGGGCTCAAGGTCGCCCTCGTCGTCGACAACGCCAAGCACGGCGTGCGCATCTCCGAGAACCCCGTGCTCCGGCCGGACCTCCTCGTCGACAGCCACGACCCGGACCGCGCCGTCACCATCATCCGCGCCAACACAAAGGGCCGCCTGCGCTTCGGCATCGACACGGTCGGCAAGGAGACGTCCGAGATCCTCCTCCGCGCCCTCGGCCCCGTCGACGTCCACAGGCCCGCGCCCGTCAACTCGCCCCCCAGCACGCCCCCCGCCGAGCCCAGCATCCCCGCCCACCTGGTCGGCTTCAGCGGGCTGCCCAAGCGCGAGCCCCCCGCGGGCGTCATCTTCCACACGATCCCGGTGAAGCTGTACCACGAGGTGCCCGAGGTGGGCGAGGCGCTGTCCAGCTGGCTGGAAACGCTGCTGGCCACTCGCGCGGTTGTGCCGCCGAGGATCATCGACGTCGAGGACGGCTTGCATAATGTGAACAAGGGGTTGGATAGAATGCGAAAAGGCGAAATCAGTGGAGGCAAGCTGTTAGTTGATCTGGGTTCGAGGTAAAATAGAATTGACACTGCAAATATAGAATAAAATAAATGTTCATACAACATACACACTGCACTGCACAAGTGGAATAATACAACCCGATATCAATCTATTCAGCAATCCCAATATTAAATCCCAACTACCCTCTGCAAGAAAGCTCTGCTACCACTGCTCAGTCTCATTAAGTCTCACCCACGAGTCTGCCAACCCTCCACACTTGTCACACCAGAGCCTGTCAACCTTGTACATGTCCACCTCCCCTCCCTTGTCATCCTTCACAGCCGTAGGCACAGGAAACACACGCTCGCACTGCTCGCAGATAATCTCAATCTCCGTGCACCCGTCGACCGCATAGCAGTACACGCACCAGCCCGGGCCGAGATGCAGCGTCCGCTTGCTGCACTTGCCGCAGTTGTCCAGGTACGAGTCGTAAACGACGGTCTGCCTGCTCGAGCTGGCGTGCTTTGCCTTGCGGCACGCCAAGCAGCTATTCCACTTGCTCACAAACTTCTTGTGGCAGTCGGCGCATTCCTTGGTGGGACGGGGGAAGATGGGGTCCAAGTGGCCTCGCTCATAGGACTGCTTGATGAACGCTGAGCTCGAGTTCTCTCGGGATTCGGGTGTCTTTGATGGATCCATCTCAAATTGCTTCAAGTCTCTGTGTTTATAAGTGTTGGGTTGTATGGTAAAGTTTCTGCGTGTAGAATCATCGTCAGGGGAGCCATCAGGTAAATTTCATCTTCTCATATACTCAGGCTGGCACACATGTCCTATGTCCGGCTATCCAGCATTGCGCTGGTCTCGACAGAACAAGGTCCTCATATTCGCACCCAAGACAGAAAAATTGCAATGTTCTCATGGCATAGGTGACTTGAACCATGCCGTTGTTCGCACAAAGCATCCTCTCCATTCGGCACCCAAAAACAGCAGTTATACAATATTTCAGGCTCAATGCGAACATGCGGAAATTCACAACAGGCACCGCTCCCTTACACTATGACAGCCAGAGCCATTCGTTTGTTCCATGCCTTATATCACCTTATCAATGCTGTCCCCTCAACCATCCACCAATGGCCGTTTGCACAACATTGAACGCATCAACTCCATTGGACACCTTATTCAACTCATTTCCATGATTTGCAGCTAGCGATCACACTCAGAGTGCAGGTCCTTCCCATTGTTCACGACGCATTCGCACAAACCACGACTGCTTGTGAGGAAAGGAAATCTGCTTCTCACGCGCAAATCCGCAGTATTCGAGGCGTTGCAAGAACCTTGACGTAATGTTAGGACAGACATGTCATTTCGGAAAGACATTGCTCACCTTGCGTTGTCAATTCTGGGTTCCAAGCAAACATTCATGGTGCGATAGTCGGAAGTGAGACACCAATGGGTCAGTCCTGACAACCAGATGGGCACTCGTCCTCGAGCCCATTCTTCGCCGATCAAAACATGCAATCCGCGATCCCAATCCCCGGCTTCGCTCCCAAGATACCTCCCCAGAATATCCTCCTTTACCCAGTAGACCTCAAAGTACCCGAACGGCACTCCGTCCCAAAGTCCAATGACAGGGAAAGAGTTGGTTTGCTCCAATGAAGTCTTGAGAAACTCGGGACTGTAGTCATTCCAGAATGCACTGACCCGGGGCTTGGCCATCCACATGTCCAGCAAGCCAGTGTCACTGAGACCAGTCAAGTGAGAATGCTCAGGAGGGTTCTGTCCCACCGGACCGTAGTAGGGCACTGGCTTGGGAGAGATTGATGCAACTCGGAACGACAAGTACTGGCCTACACTAGGGACAAAGCGAGTGTAGAAGACCTCACCCATTCTTGGTGGCTTAGGTCGAAGGGGATGTAGGATGTTATTCGTAAAGACATATTGCAAGGGTGGAGGCGGGTAATAGGTCGGGAGATGGGAACTCGAGAAGAACGGTCCAATTGGGAAACTCGGGACCGTCACCAATGTAGTCGGCGTCGGTCCACCAGGGAGGTCACTGTCCAGTCGTCCAATATCCAACCTCCCAAACGAGGAGTTCGAAGTGTGAAGCGAATGCCGGAGTGTGCCGTTGGGGTCAATGGGTGATCCTGGCCGGCTAGCGTTGGGGGATCCTGGAGCCGAAGCCAAAGCCTTGTTCGGCTGCAGTGAGAACAGGAACAGCCGGCCGGGGAGCTGCCAGAACATGCGCCGAGTCACAAACATTTGAGTCCATCCATCTCCGTTGTCATCGAGACTTGTACCGACGGCCGTGTCAGCACTAGCCACCAATCCCATCCTCTCCAGCTTGGGGATCAGGTTCCGGCCCCGCAAGACGCCGTCTCGCTTGATATTGATCCTCCACTCACCCCGGGGCTTCGCGCCGAGCGGTGTGGCCTTTGCGGCGTCGGCGGGGACCTGCGGATCGGGCTCGGCCTGGTGAAAGTACCAGTAAAGAGTGATCCACAGCATCATGGCAATCTGTCGGGTGGGGCTGGCGGCCGGCTTGAACTCGGAGCTGGAGGGGTTCGAGATGGACGAGATGAAGAGATTGTCACCCTGGAGGGTCGGCTTGGAGAAGGAATGGACGTGCCGCTTCGCGCGGGCGGCGGCAGCATCTCCATGGAGAGCTACCCCATCACCGTTCTCAGCGACGTGCTTGTTATCATCATCCTCGTTGTTGCCCTTGTTGTCTTCGTCGAGATCTTCCGACTCGGTGTTGAGGACGACGTTCCATCCGATGGGGAAAGCGTTGTGGTGAGTGTTGAGCTCGTGGCTCTTGAAGCCTAGGCCAGCAAATACAGGAGTGACAGTAAAGGTCTGGCCGTCGGGAAGGTGTATCACTTGGGGTGCCATGGTTGTTCACTTGGTGTCTCGGCCGGTGAGGGGGTGGGGGATTAGCATCTAGATTTAAGAGCTAGCTCGGCTTGATATGAGGAGGATTGAGGGGTCGAGTTTCCAGAAGAAGCCGAGAACTGTTCCAGAAGACTACCGCTTCCGTATTCCTGCTGACCTCGCCCGAGGCGATCGTGACAAACCCAAGTCTCATGGTTGGACGTCAAAGTTAGTGGCGGAGGGGAAGATGGCGCTGTTGAGCTGGTGGTTTGTTGGTTAGAGTGGCTAGAGTGGGTGGGGTGAGGTGGGATGGAAATGGTCTTGGTGTGGAGGGCATTGACACCGAGATGGGGGTTCTGACACTGTCCCCCACACGCAATTTACCAGTCATAATACAGTGCTGATACCATCATGAAAATCCTGTACGTCATCCCCCGACATCACCCCATGCCCAGCAGAGCTTCACTTGCAAGATGCAGGCCATATGCAACATCACCAGATATTTGACTCAAATGCATATCATGTTGCTTTCTAATCCAGCCTATATTCGTTTTTTCCCTGTCTTGGTCGGCCTGTCCGCAAACAAACACGTTGTCATCCTGGATCCATTTGCCATCTCTCTCATCATCGCACGACTTCACAAGCGTCGGATTCTCCATCTCACCAGTTAACCTAATTGCGACGGGCTTGCCGACATCCCGAAGTCCTTGATTCCTGTTCACTCACGCGGCTCCTCCGTGGCTTGGCATTAGCTGAAGCCCTGTGGCTGTAGTACAACTCACTCCTGAGTCTTGGATGAGCCTTGTGATTTCTCCTTTGACCTATCACGGCGGCTGTCATCCTCATCATCATCCCGCGAGCTGTCCTCGTTGCCGCCCGCACTCTTTCGCTTCTCTGCTTCCAGGACCTCCTTCACCTCTTCTCCTCCGAGATCCTTCATCTCATTCCACTCGATATCGTACTCTTCGGCCGCCATTCTAATATCCCTCCGCAGTAGGTTTGCTTCTTGTACCAGCTGCTCCCACTTGGCCTCGTCGAACCCGCGCTCCTGGTATAGGGCACTCTGGCGCTTTGACACGGTGATCTTCATCGCGGTCCTGTAGCTCAGATCTCGGCTGATATAGAGGAACCACCAATAACCGCCAAGAACAGTAGTCAATCCCACGAGATAGGTAATGGGTTCCACCAAGTCCCATCCCATATCAGTATGAAACGTTATGTAGTATACGATCCCCCACCATCCCGTGAGAGCAACGAATCCACCTTGCGCGAGGCGGTGGGCGCCCTTGTGGGCGAGCTGGTCGCATTCGGCCTTGACCTTTGACATGGCGTCAATTTCCCGGGACGCCCTCCTCAGACGCATGCGCATGTAGTAGGTGCGGTCCTTGAAGCTGGGTACTGCTATGCGAAGCTCCTTGTCGTGGCCTTCGATGTCAATGGCGAACTCTCGCCCACGAGCAGCATCTCGGATGAAATCGCCGACCTCAGTGCTTCCGCTCCAGCGCACCCATTCGGCATGTTTCCTATCGGGCCCTTCATGGCCGAGACCAGAGTATGAGGCAACATTACTCTCCTTGGTGTCTCTGTCCTGCTTGGCATCATCCTCGTCGGCTTCTGCCCGGAACACGATATCGGGGAGCTTTTCCCTGCCGTTAACCTTCAATGGCGGGATTTCAGCTTGTATTAACCTCTCCAGGTAAGAGAGTGGTTGCTGGGGATGGACAAGAAGTGCGAGAGGTTCAACCGTGTCATCTTTGTGTTTCCCTTCTTCTATCGGCTCATTGACGTGTTCTTGCTTGGGGTGGAACGGCATAGGTAGGATGAGTTTGAGCAGTCTCGTGGGGGTCGTCAATAATCGGCCTGTGTCGCGCTGGATTAACACATGGAGATCTCATCTAGTCAGACAATTGTCGCAGATTACCTTTCGTCACGTCGCCCTGAGTCGGGTCTGGGGAGGTGGAATCTGGCTGCGCGTGGCTATTTTGCCTGTGCCATGGACGGTCGTTCTCCAGGGTTTGCGCGCTTTTGCCGGACGTGAATAGCTTTTGTTCTTGTTGGCGCGCTCTCTCACTCAGCTCTTCACGTCGCTTGTCCGATTCGCCGTCCCTGGAGATGCTCGATCGTGAAAATGCTCGCGAAAACGCAGGATGCTTGAATGTGCATGGCGACAATCTTTGGCTGTAAAGACTGGCATTCGGAAGGTAATTGGCGCGGAATGAAGGAGAAAATCGTAACGCCGTTCGACAAATTCTATGGCTCATCTTGATCTATAGTAAGTCGACTGAAACACGCTTCTATGCACAAAGAATTAAAATTACTTTGAAGGTGCAGAGAGATCAAGCATTCGGGAGATCCCCAAGCTGTTCCTGAGCTTGGCAGCTGTTCCAGGTTCCATGACGTCACAATCCCTGACGTCTACGGATAGTCTCATGCAACGCCTCCTTCATTGGCTGGACCTTCAGCTTCCTAATTCCTTCTTAGGCAAGGCCACTTTAGGAGTATGAAAAGTCTTGTTTTGGTCTCGCGTAAACATTAGGAATTGACGTGGCAGAATGTGTAGTCCAATCTGACTTGGAATACATGCCTCGAATTAATTGAGTGTGGGCTATCAATAAGGGATGTAAAGTCACTAAAGGCGAATACAATCACTCAGAATCTGAGTTACTTTCATGTCGAAATACTAGGGGAAAACGATTGGACAAATGTCGTGCGAAACGATCAGAGTGATACATTGGGTGGCTTCAAACGCTTGTCTAATGAATGTTCTAGGGTAACCAAGCCAACCTGAGGTTATTCGTTTGGAAGAGCTGTTCGGGAGGTATTAACTAACGATGGTGTATTCCAGTTTATCGTCCACTTACCACAATGAGCTGTTGGCCTATTCAGGCTTTTCTATTCTATTACCTAAATAAATAATTCATACCTCAATTATTTAGTCCATGACATTTCCTTACTTGGTTCATGCCATTTTGGTTGCCGGGAGATCCTTGGGCCAAAGTTGATCTGGAATGAAACTCGGCCCAGGGGAACATGTCCCAGGCTGGAGTCCAGAAGCATAATTCGGGGGATCTATCTACATTCTTAAGGTCATGCTAATTGAGAATACTCGTAGGTAAAGTTCCTCGGTAATCCAGTCGAGGGTCTCCAGGTAGTCCAGGAAGTGACGATGGTTCGCCGCCCACATGTTCTCCAGTATCAGAGAATGGGAATTGATCGCCTCTTGCTCGCGCAAACTCTATGTCGCTTCAGAATTCTTCTGGTTCCCTGAGTCGTCTGGTTCTGGCCGTGCTTGCCGTTCTTCCTCAACCCGGCGAGTGACTGCGGCCTTTTGAGCCTCCAAGACTAGTTGAATACAGGTATGGTGGTTTGCTGCAACCACTGCGCCCTCGGATTAGGCTCTGGAATTGTCGTGTGTAGGTAGGGTTGGCGTATCCTTTGGATTGTTCCTTGTTGGAAGGTGGTGCCCTCCCTATCTTTGACTGTCCCATTTCGACGACCAATGTTCTTGTAGGCGAGGAGATCCTCACAGTTCAACACAGGGAGACCCCAACGACATCTGACCCAGTCCCCTACTGATTCTCGGCGTCTTTTCGAAATGAGCCTTATAAGTTAGGTGTTCTGCCTTCAGTCGGTCTTGTGCAATACCGATGACAATTACATCACACGATTTGCATACATTCGATGTGTCTCAACTTTGTTGCAACATTTTCTTTGTATTCACCTAATCCTTTCCCAACAATCACTTAATTCCTTGATGCTCAACAAACCTTGCTCCAAAAATTGCCCAATTCTAGAATATTCCATGATAATTTATTCTTCCAGGCAACACGAACTCCTCAGTCCTCGTCTACCCAACTCCCAGGTATCTCGGAGAATGTTTGCTCTTTTTTTGGTGGCATTTCGCACACCAGATAATTTAGTTAGTCGACCCAGCTGCCAGGTACTCTTCGCTCACTTGGGCTGACGCCGCCTGTGAGGACTGTTTGTTTTGGACCATAGGTGTAGGGGACGGGCATGCAATACCTGGCTTCTGGCTTGGACTGAGATGGGCGATAAGAAGAGCTCGTGGCTGGATACCTGTTAGCAACCTCTCCAGCATCCTGTTGATAGCTCCAGAAGTTTGGGTTCCAGAAGTTTGAGAATGGCCTAGGGCTTTCGGGGGCGATGATTCCTGGAAGTCCCGGTGCTTGCAGGGGAGTTTCGGACAAGGCGAGTATTTGATAGCCCACCTCTCCACGTTGGACCACGCGGATGTTGTAGATTCCCAGTTTGTTCAATTTCATGTTGAAAAAATTGGGAATTTGGTTACCGCACAAGACTTTGACTTCCTCCATCTTCTTGGGCATTCTCTTGAAGCGCCATCGTTGGACGAGGCTCCAGGTTCTGTGGTGTTTCATGCTTTTGATCCACCTGTAGACACTTTTGCCTTTATTGCCTGTGAAGTACCAATCGAATGAGTTAACCACGAGGTGATAATAGTTGTGGTACTTTTTGTTCAGGCGGCGAAACTGCTCGCCAGTCATGATGTCCTGGACGAGTTTCAGTGAATCAGTTGCAAGGACGATGGAAGTGTCCTGCAAAAGTGGCTGAGGAGCCGGGGTGTAGCAAGATGCGCATAAAATACCGTAACACATTGTTTGTTAATGAAGCCTGGTAACTGATGTTAGTCTGTTAAGGAACCACCTTGGGAAAATTTGAGGATCCGGGATCTCGAATGTGTTGATAAAAGGGTTCTGCGGTATCAGGAATTGTGTTGAAGAGTAGAAACTTGTTCTTGTGCTGATGTAAGTGAAGAGATTCGTATGTTAGACTGAGGCAGCGACGATGTTGGAGCAGAGTGAAGATTGGCAACAGGTGGGAAATTGGTGTTATATTTATAGGAAAAAAGTGCAAGAGTGCGAGTCCTAAAAGTATACTGATCATCTAGAGTTTCTGCAGTGTGGTTTGTGTTCAAGTGAGGTTAAAATTGGTTGTTAGAGTGATTGTCACGAAAATCCCTTGGTGTTGAGGACAAGGTTCCGTAACTGTAGCATCCTGGAGAATGGATAAATTCCATTCTGCATTACCTGCATGAGAGAGTCATACCGATACCTGCATACAAGTACCTTCGTACTCTATCCGAATACGCCTCACTCTACGTTTTTGCGACACATCATGAAGCAGTGGAAAAAGCAATGAGTGTGCCCTGGTGATCATCCTATTGGTGTTGACTCCGATGAAGGACCCCTCAGGTCTAAATTGGACCCGAGTTGCTGGACCCCGCACTAAACTTCTTTGGGCTATGACCGTAGCGGACAAGAGAATGAACAATTTAAGACACCAGCCTTTCGGAGGATATCTCCAAAACATCCCGAATACCAAAGTCAGCGGTGAAGTTGTGGCCCTTCTCAAAAGCTAGATAGCTGCCGCCTCCCGCCTATTCTCGCATACTTTCCTGTTGCCAGGGCTCCTCTGTTTTCTTCTGTCAATTGATTCCCTCGACAAGCTCAGCTTCTTCTACCCCGCTTCTCACAATGGCCGACACAAAGGTCTACCGAGCCAGTACAACGGCTCCTGTCAACATCGCCGTGGTCAAGTACGTCTTTCTGGCACTTCATGACGCTCGACCATGCTTAATTGACGCTGCGATAGATACTGGGGCAAGCGCGATCCCAAGCTCAACCTCCCCACCAACAGCTCCCTCTCCGTCACTCTCTCCCAGGCCGATCTTCGAACCCTCACCACCGCCTCCTGCTCCTCCTCCTTCACCGATGGCGACAGCTTGACACTGAATGGTGACTCATCCGATGTTTCTGGCGCCCGAACCCAGGCTTGCTTCCGTGAGCTGCGTGCTCGACGTGCTGCCCTAGAGGCGGCCGATGACTCCCTGCCGAAGCTTTCGACGTTGCCTCTGAAGCTTGTCTCCGAGAATAACTTCCCTACTGCCGCCGGTCTCGCTTCTTCCGCCGCTGGCTTCGCTGCTCTGGTCAAGGCCATTGCTCTGCTTTACGAGCTCCCTGACTCTCCCTCCGACCTATCTCTTGTTGCTCGGCAGGGATCTGGCTCGGCCTGCCGCAGTCTGTTTGGCGGCTATGTTGCCTGGAGAATGGGTGAGAAGGACGATGGGAGCGACTCCAAGGCCGACCTGGTTGCCCCTGCCTCTCACTGGCCTGAGATGCGTGCGCTGATTCTAGTTGTCAGTGCCGCCAAGAAGGGCGTCTCTTCGACTTCTGGTATGCAACAGACTGTGGCTACCTCTGGTCTCTTCCAACAGAGAATAAAGACGGTGGTCCCTGCTAACATGGACTCCATGGAGGAGGCCGTTAAGAACAAGGACTTTGCCAAGTTTGCCGAGGTGACGATGCGCGAGTCCAACTCGTTCCACGCCACTTGCGCCGACACCTACCCTCCTGTCTTCTATATGAATGACATCTCCAAGGCAGCTATCCGTGCGGTTGAGCACATTAACCAGAAGGCTGGCCAGACCATTGCCGCCTATACCTTTGACGCCGGCCCGAACTGTGTCGTCTACTACTTGGAGAAGGATGCCAACACCATCCTGGGAACCTTCTACCAGGCTTTGGGTGAGGTTTCAGGCTGGAAGGAGGGCGCCGCCAGTGCTAAGTCGACTGTTGAGCTTGAAAGCACCATTGCGTCGACGCTGAAGGAGGGTGTTAGCCGAGTTATCAGCACTGGTGTTGGTGAGGGTCCCATCAAGACGGAGGAGCACTTGGTTAGTGAGGACGGCCAAGCCGTGAAGCGATAGACGGGGTGACTTATGAATTTACGATATCTGCAGCGCCCTGCTGCATAATCTTACGTGCGTAGCATTTTTGAAGAAGATGAGTTAGGAAGAAACAGTCAATTAACTGTTGAATCTAATGTAGGGATGCTCATGGATGTGGCCCTTGTCTCGTATCAACCTGACCCCTGCATGACGTTGGACTGACTGAATGTATTTTCCAAGACATAGTGAATGAAGTCACCTCCCTCAATTACATACAGGTAAAAACAATGGTACGCCATTTTACTATACGGATATAGGATACATGTCCATCCGTTTACATTGTATCACGATGCTGTGGTCCTTTTCGCTTGGTTTATTGGTCAATCGATGAGGCAGCTCAGACTATTGTGATGGGTTTGACTGGTACCGTTTTGGCCGTTTGTCACACACACATTCGTGGCCTCCTCTCCTTCCTTCCTCAACTTTGTTTCCCTGCTTCCTCTTTCTCCTCCCACAAATAACAATTTACTTTTTTCGTCACGTACATCTATTTTCCTCCTATCATCACCTCTCATTCTTCTCGTCTTCCGTTCCCTGCTCAATCTTCATCTCTAAAGACCGCAAAAGGGAATCCCTCCCAATGCTCGGCGGCGCTCTCAACTTCGCTCCGCAATACGTCGCCGCAACCGCTCCTTTCCATCAACGTCGACCTGGTAGAGCTGCGGAAAAGCATCGCCGTCGCTACCATGAGTGGCGAGATCGAAACCGAGGCTCAGTCACCCGTAGACTCAAGTCTCCTCGCGTCGCTTTCCTCTAGCTCAAGAAAGCACGACGGGCTGAGCACCTTTCTCGGGCGAGGGAGTGAGGTTGAGATCCAGGAGCTGGACAAGTCGGGCAACGTTACTCAGACCTGGCGACACACCCCAGACAATGCCATAATTTCTGTAAATACCTTTCAATCTTTGACTCAATTGATAACTGATATTTTTTTAGGTCGTCTCCAAGGGTCAATCTGACAACCTCTTCTTTCGATCGATGCGTGACTGGCGCAAGGCCCTTTTTGACGCCTTCTTGCCCGTCGGATTTCCCCATTCCGTCTCAGAGGATTATCTTGCCTATCAAACGTTTGACTCCCTTCAGGCATTCTTTTCGACCATTACCGCGCTGCTCGCCAACCGAGCCCTTCTTCAAGGTTTGGGGGTAGGCGATGCCAATTCTTCTGCGACGTTCGCTTTGCTCTTGACGATTCTTAAAGATGCAATGTCTCGTATCGCTACTATTATTTTCGCCCAACAATTCGGACTACGCATTGAACCTGATGCAAAGAAGTACCGTTTCCTGGCAGATCTTTTCAACGACACTGCATTTTTCCTTGAGCTCTACAGTCCCTACTTTAGCTCTTGGGGTAAAGTCATCGCTCTCACCACTGGCGAAGCGCTCCGAGCCCTTTGTGGCGTGTCGGCTGGTGCTAGCAAGGCTGCCTTGAGTGTTCACTTTGCGAAGCACGACAACCTAGCAGAGCTCAATGCGAAAGAGGCAAGCCAGGAAACTGCTGTGGGACTGATCGGTCTCCTTGTTGGGACCATCTTGGTCAGGTCTGTCGAAAACCACCAGAGCGTTGTTTACTTGATGGTTATACTCGTCTTTGCTCACCTTTGGATGAACTACCTCGGCGTGCGCAGCGTCTGTATGACGACGCTTAATCGCCAACGTGCCACCATCTTGTTTGAGGAGCATCTCAAGACCGGTAAAGTCCTGACTCCTGCCGAGGTTGCCCACCGCGAGAACATCATAATGTGGCGTCCTGTGGTTCGCAACAGCAGCGGTAAGGCCGTTGCTCGGATCGAAATGGCTACCAGTTATTGGAGTGCCATGGGTGGCAAACATCCTCGTGTTGACATTGCGATTGTCGATGGTCCTCTGTACAATGTTTTCGTCTGGTCACACATTACTCGGCCTCAAACACCAATCAAGATTCTTCTTTGGAAGGGCGCTGAGCCTTCTCACGTTGTCCGCTCCTGGTTCATGGCGATGGAGTTGGCCTGGCTAATGGAGAAGGGAGTTGGGTATACATCGAAGCTGGACTATATCTTTGTTGGGCCTAATTCTCGCATTGCCTCTCAGTCGCTGTGGGATAATGTCTCCTCACAGGACAAAGACGCGAGCTGGGATCAATACGAGAAGCGACACACGAATGAGGACTTGTGGGAGGCAATTCGTGCCAAGGGATGGGATTTGGACTCTCAGGCCTTTGAAACCTCGGCACCAGTACGATTGACTGCCCATTTACGAACAAAGAAGGATGAGTAAGATGGAGCAGCAGGGGAGTTGGTTGCAGGCCGCAAGCATGCGCCTTGTAGGGATGAAGCTGCCCTAGACAGAGAACCATGAGTTGATGAATAAACGAGATTTCTTCGATTACTGACGGATAGCCATCCCCATTGATTGATGACTTGGGATTCAACACTTGTGTGATGACATATCCATCTTATGCATTGGAGATTTTCCTTGACAAGGTCCTCCTGAACCATCTAAGGTTAACTGATCCGTCTACCCATGTTATACAGTATAGCATCCCAAACGCCGTACCCAAGAGATCATCATACGTAGTGTCTTTTATACAAATATTCCATCCTGGCCATCATTACCGCTACGCCAACCACGCCCACCGCATCGCCCGCATCTTGACGCCCTCCCAGGTATTGAGCTTGGGCCGCACATCGAGGTAGAAGCTGGGCCCGCCCTTGCCGTCCGGTCGACCAGCGTAGAAGTCAATCACGTACTCGACCTTGGTGCCGCATCGATCGATGACCCAGTCGTGGCGGTCAAAGGGCGCCGTGTAGCCAAGGATGGTGTTTATGCGAGCCGTCGGGGTCATGTGGTCGTTCTTGTTGGCGAAAGAATCGAGCTTGGGGCCGTCGCATCTGTGTATGTGTAAGTGTTGGGGAGACTTTAGGAAGGATTGCGAGGCAGAGCGTACTTTGAAAATGTCAGGTAGGGAGCTTCCCATTGCTTGATTTCTTTCCACGCTCGCTCGTTGACGGCGTTGTGAATGGGAACCACCGTCTTCATGTCTGCCACGCGGGCGTCGTAGCCTTTGCGCTTCATGGCGTCGAAGAACATCTTCTCCGAGGGGTACACCCATTTACCCGACGGATCCAAGCCGGACTCCATCTCGTGGTTTGCAAGTCTGGGGGCATTGGCGGCAGTGTGGTCGACAGGGCAGACGGACGGGTCTCCTGATGTTCGAGGTATGGTAGAGACTTCTCGATCCGTGTTGAGGCCGGACTTGGGAGGAGCGGGTGTAGCGGCGGGAGGAGGGGCAGTCGGCTGGGAGGATGAGCCCCAGGGCAGGTAGGAACTGAGCGTCTGCGTCCAAGACTTGGGTTCGGCGCGGGCGGTGTGATCGACGGGACAGACGCCAGCTTGCGCAGAGTGTGGATGAGCCTGAGTCTTGATGGCTTCGGCCTGGCGAGCCTGAGCGATCCAAGCCTCACGGCTCTTGTGGTCGACAGGACAGACGGACTGAGCGTTGTCGGCCATTGGGAGCTATGTCGTATGCGTGGGATTGTCGGGATGAAGGTGTACGTTTGAGTGACAAGAAAGAAGTCGATTCGTACACAGTCGGGGAAACTAAAGCGACATGTTGTTTCAGAGAGGGAATTGGCAATGGCGTAATTGCTCACGGCGCCCACAGATTATTCCCTTTCGCTTGCTTGTAGTAATGCGCTCGGGAGGATTGGGCGCGATGGCGTAAAAGAGAAAAAAAAAGACTGGGCCGGGAATTTGCCGCAGGTCCGGCCCGGGTTTGTGGGCCTACATCGGGGTGGCTCTTCACTGACTTACACCACGGTGGTGGCAAGCCGAAGGTTGGTTGAATAGCTTGACATTCAATAGAAATGAAAACTTGACGACGGTGTTTGTGGTGGCGCTTAGATTGTTAATCACAAACACGCATTGATTAATCGATCCAACATGGCTCTGCGGCGTTTCAACAATCACGCTATTTGGATGCAGACTCCCCCTGTTTGTATAACCTCATCACTAATGCTTGCTTTGGGAGGCTGTATAAAGGGGGAAAGAAGAACCCGGACTTGGTACTCATTGAAGAGGCAGATTCATCTTTTATATTATACCTTTTATTCATCACTCTAACACGCAAATTATCGTCGAGCGTTTAACCTACTTACTATAGAAACCATGGACGAAAACCGCCAGAGAACGTTCGAGGGCGGCATTTTCCATCCTTTCTACTCTGGCCAAGTCCTTCAACTTAGAGCCCTAGGAGAATCCGGCGCTGATATATCGTCTTCTGTCCTTTATGTTGAGGTCATAGAGCTTCACCGTACCCCAACCCAGTCATGCCCCCTCACAGTCGACATATTGACATCACCAGGGGAGCGGAAGCGTGCATTTCTGAAACTCTACGATCGCCGCTTCGCTAGCCAGTCCCGCGAGGATGAGAGACTTGAGCCCTGGTCCGTCGAACTTGAGCAGAAACATGCCAACGCCGTTGTTACAGGCGAGGTTGGTAATTTCCTTCGCATCCTCCGACGCCTCAAGGACTATCCCTCCTTCACCATGGAGGACTGGGAGTCATGGGGACGGGAGTCCTTTGTTGGCGTATGCATGGCAAAGATGCACAAGAGCGAGGCCGGCAGCTATCGTGCCCTGCGAGAGCTGCAGGGCGATCAGATTCCCCGTCTTTTAGCCTCTGTCGATCTTGACTTGACACCGACGGGTATTCAGGACAGCCAGGATGAAGGCGTGGAACATTTCCATGTCAAGGGCATTCTCCTCGAGTATATAGGGGGGTTCGATCTTCGCCAGATGCCGGACAAGCTTCCTCGGCACCTCTGACAGGAGCTCGTCGACGACGCCGTCGCAGTCGTCCACGCGGTCAGCGATCACAACATCCTCAACGCAGACGTGCGCCCCGAGAACTTTCTCGTTTCCAAGGCGGAAAACGGTCGATATCGAGTTTGCATGATTGACCAGGCGCTGTGTCGATTTCGAGGGCCGAAAGAGACGGACGAAGAATGGAAGCAAGCCAAGTACGACGAGGATGAAGAGGGGATGCTTGGGTATACGATGCAGAGGATACTCGACAAGCATTATAACTTTAGGTTGGATTTTGTGCATTCTGGGAGATATCTTGACTGGATGTAGTGGCAGTTTTCACGACGGACATTATGTGCCTTGGCATGGAGGATTAAGGAAGCGGCTGGGATGATGCATTTACAGACAACCCGACATGGGGAATTAGAAGGAAACTAAGCCATCCAAATGAATTTAGTATAGTAAATCGTCATGAACTAGCTAAGTAAATATGATCAACATTTATATTAACTCAATTGAAAATCAGCTTGTCAGGTTGGGAACGAAATATCGGCGACTCTCCACTAACCCCGAATGTCCTCCACCCTACAAGCAGCTAGGATCCAGCATCCATCTCCAACTTGCTCCTGATTCTTGTAGTAAACATAGGGGTTAGATTTATTTGAGACTGCGTGGTTGCCACGTTTTGACTTCCCTTTCGAGATTCGGCATCAGGACTTACAACCCAGTGGCCTTGCGACAACTTGGGGAATAGGGCAGCTTGATGAAGTCTCGGATTGATCATTGCATTTCCATGCCCGAGATGTACAGCTTGGCACCTCATAAGATGGAGCATACAACTAACCAGTGCGGAAAACATCAATAAAAACACCCGACTTGATAAAAGAAGTGTTTGGTTCCCCGAACAACTAAAATGTTGCCTATTCGCATCACTGTTAAATGTCTGCCTGTCAACCATCCCCACCGTAAAACCTCAGAATGACCCCTGCAAGCGCAGCATGACCCAGGCCACAGGCGACGTCATGCGCCCGCTAGCCAATCCCCAAGACCTCTTATCTCGATTGTCTCGTGACACCGGATCTCGCCTCTAAAACTGTAGCCTTCCTTTCATCGCTCCCAGACCGACAATTGTCGCGTGCCGTCTATTCACAGAGTTCCACGAACACGCAGTTGCACCTCGCAATGTTGGTTCTGCCCTAAAGTCCGCATCGCCTGCTGTGCTGCCATGTCCAGTCGTTCGCCTGCGTCCTCGGGCCTCCTCCCCATGCCTGGGACTCCGTCGTCGTCTTGGGCTGTCTACAAGGCGCGGCTCGGCGCCATCCTGGGACACCCTGACATGAAGGTCATTGTTGCCTTTTGGCTCTTTGGTCCGTTCTGTAACCTCTAACCGCCATGTCATAATTGCTAAGACGCTGCAGGCCTCATCAACAACGTTCTCTACGTCATCATCCTCTCCGCCGCCCAGGACCTCGTCGGTTCCCTGCCAAAGGGCGTGGTCCTCCTCGCCGACGTCCTCCCGTCCTTCCTCACGAAGCTCATAGCGCCCTACTTCATCCACCGCGTGCCCTACAGCATCCGAATCATCATATTCATCGCCCTGTCCACGACGGGCATGTGCATGGTCGCCCTCACGCCGGCCACCGAGTCCGTCGCCGTCAAGCTCGTGGGCGTCGTGCTCGCAAGCCTGAGCAGTGGCGGAGGCGAGCTGAGCTTCCTCGGGCTGACGCACTACTATGGGCATGTGAGCCTTGCGGGCTGGGGCTCGGGGACCGGCGCTGCCGGATTGGTCGGCGCCGGACTGTACGTTGTCATGACGGAGTGGTGGGGCTTCAGCGTCCGGGACAGCCTCTTGTTCTCGGCGTGTTTGCCAGCCATCATGTTCATCAGCTTCTTCGTGGTGCTCCCGCATGGGCCGATGAACCAGGGAAAGCAGAAGGGCTATGACGCGGTGCCGGAGCGGGATCTGGAGGAGGAGGAGGTTGAGGGGATGCCGCAGAGTACTGCCTCGTCAGCGCTCCTCGCTCCAGGTCCATCGGTAGCTTCGACCGCCCTCTCGACGCATTCTTCTTCAGAGAACTCGTTGCGGAATAACTTGAGGAGAGCAAAGTCGCTTTTCTTCCCCTACATGCTGCCTCTGCTTCTGGTTTATGTGGCTGAGTATACCATCAACCAAGGCGTCTCTCCCACGCTTCTCTTCCCATTGGAGGAGTCTCCTTTCCAAGAGTTTCGTGGCTTTTACCCGTTCTATGGATTTCTTTACCAGTTGGGCGTTTTCATCTCTCGGTCTTCCACGCCTTGGTTTCGTATTCATCATTTATATCTCCCTTCTCTGCTTCAAGTGGGCAACCTCATCCTGCTCACGACGCACGCCTTGTTCTATTTCATCCCCTCCGTTTATATCGTCTTCATCATCATATTCTGGGAGGGCCTTCTAGGAGGGGCTGTATATGTCAACTGCTTCGCCGAGATCATGGAGAACGTGCCAACAGAGGAACGCGAATTCAGTCTCGGAGCCACGAGTGTGAGCGACAGCGGGGGCATATGTATCGCCGGCTTCATTGGCATTGTGATGGAGACCAGGCTCTGCGATTATCAAGTGGCACATGGGCGGGACTGGTGCCGCCGTATACACGCACAGCACGGGAGGTTTTAGAGGACTGTGTGGGATCATACGGGACAAGGGTGAATATGGAGTTTCGGGTGCGTATACGGAGTTGATCGTATTGGATACGGGATACGGGATAGATCTCGCGATGTTTTCAATTACCCATATTTACAGTAAATACGGTATCACACGCACGTAGTAGATAATCAGCATACATAGATTCGTCCATGTATTGTATGCATATATCTCCGTACAAAGTACTTTTCTCGGTATCATCCCGACTCACAGTGATTCTCTCGCGTCCTCAAGTCCCAAGCTCGGCTCCACCCCAAACGAGGCAGATGCCAGGGCCGTAGAAGTTCCAGGGCGCGTCTGTCAGCATCAATGAAACTAGCCCCAAAACCCCCCCCTTTCCAGTCCACATAAGACTAGCGCATGGAGACAATCAGGAGGATCAGGAGGACCAGGATGAACAGTTAATTTCATCAAGGCGGACGCTAGATCCAAAAGGAATCAAGGGAAGTCCGTGGTCAGCGGCGACTACAAAAGTCGTTTATCTGGTTCGACTAGGATGCGCCGCCGACCAAGCGAGGGAAAGAAAGGCTACTCCTTTAGATTTGAATGCTCACTGGGGCCAGTCAACGATAAGCAACCCCTCGTTGGATGAACATGGGACGATGGAGGGGTTAAGGGGTGGTGGGCTCCCAAAGGATCCGAGTAATTAGAGATTGGGATGAGAGATCTGAGGAATGAAAACGTTGCCTGTTTACTCCGACGACTGTACGAAGTAACGCACACTGCCTATTCTCAAGTCTGGAATGTAACATTGCAGCGCCAGTGACAGGTGGCACAGGCCATTCAAGTTGCAGCACTCGTTGGATACGAACGTTCGGCAGTCGGGGAAGGATTTTCTTGGTTGCAGGTCTCGTATGTACCTGTACGAGAACAGAGAAGGAAATACGAAAGTACGAAGACGGCCGTTATGCAGGTCGCTATTTACGTATCGCGCCGTGGCTGAAATACCAGTTGTTGTCCGCCCTGATTTGGAGAGATACCTGGGTCAGGTAAGGAGATGTGAGATGTGTCTCGACCACTGAAACCAAAAGGATGCCACAAAGCAATTTAACTGCGCCGCCAGAGCAGAAAGGTAAAGTACTGTACAAGTAAAAAAGGACAAACTTGGCAAAACGGAACACTGTCCGTACTGGGCTGAATGGGAATGTGGCGACTCCCCGGCCGATTTTACTGCTGACAGATTGGGGCTGGTTTTAGCCATTGGGATGTGACAGAGGAAGCGATAACCTGCGAATATCCCTGCCCCAGTTTCTTCTTCAGTGCTGACTGCATTCACTGCATTGCATCCAGAATTCCTCCACAAGAAAAAAGAAAAATAGACAGGGCAGGGGGTTATTTGGGGAGTGGCGCACTGTGCAGGAATGGCGGGACGGTCGGACAGGAAGCCCAAACTTCAAGGGGGTGCCAAGAAGTCTCAACGGGCATCGCCAATGATTAGTCTTACACGTTTGTGGCCACTGGAAGGTGTCCGTTCCGGTTCCTCTTTCCCCCTTACTTATTCAGCTGCCGGCGGTAGTAACAAGCCTAAAAGCAACGAGGCGTTCATAAATAAGGGGGGAAAGGAGAGCCGAGTTGCCCTCGTCTTTCCTCTCTCGTTTGCTCAAGTTTCACTCCGAGTCAAATCTGCAACGCAGGAAATACCTTTCTGCAACAATCCAGACCGTCCACAGATAAAATTATACTCCGTACAGTATCAAACGCCTATGGCTCGGAACGCAAAGCGAGTGGGCGATGGTGGGTCGAAATAGAATTGATGGATCCCCCGAATCAAGAGGATGAACCGTTTTTTGCTCAGACCAGCACAACGCGTTGCTGAGCGAGAAGCGTCAGCGACAACTACCTACTCAACAGGCGGGATATTGACTATGCGATTACTTGTTGGTCTCGACTATCCACATCTAATCGTCTTCAAAACGTAATCGCAACCTTGGTCTAACAAGTCCGCCATAGGGACGCCTACTACGCCGCGTACTCGCTGTCGTATGCCCTGACAAGGCGTGTTTTGTTCTGTTTCTGACGTGCTCGGGGCACACAGAAATTAAGCAGCCGAATAGAGTATTGCCCCCAAAGGCCTGGAGAATCGCACCCTTGGACGATCATTGCCGCGCCAGTATAGCGGTCAATCAAATCAAAGGGTCCCCTACTTTTTCTTCTTCTGCTTCCTGCAGCAGCACTGTACAGTACTGTACAGTATCCGACATGGGTTCTCCAAAGGAAACGATATGCGCGACACAATCTCCGCCCAATACCCAATCCCTCATAACACCACTTTTTCCATCTACTTTTTCCTTTTGGAGGGGAACATGATCATCGCGGAGTCACATACTGTCGTCTTGATACCTCACCCATTGGTTGACGCCAGAGCACGCCCAAGAAAGTGTAAAGCCCCTGATCCAGAAAAACTAACATCTCAGCCTGCATAATCCGCGTCAAAGTGAACACATCCATGACACGCCCGTCCGTCAGCAGCGTCTGCTTTAGCAGGGCTTCAGCTGTCTGGGGCTCGGCTCCTCCCATTGGGACGTACCGAAGAGTGGTCAGCCTTAAAGGGCTAGAGCAGAGCAGACGAAAGTTCAGCGAGTTGATGAGATGAGTTGGCTCGAGGTCATTATCCACGGAGTACTTGTATCGAGGGCTGCCCGTCTTGATCGTCTCTGGCTGTTGGTCCTTGATCACGGCCATTCGAGGGCATCGCACTTTGTTGTCTGCACATGCACATGCACATGCACAGGCTCATGGGTGAAGATGAACATTCGCAGACTCTGACGTAGACAGCATTGCAACGAGCCATGGCGCGGCAGCTTTGTCCGACTTGGCGAGTAGGAACGGCGGCTCGATCAAGATCCTGGTGTGCCTCGGGAACGCGGCGAGACTCTCCATGTCACGAAGTAAGATGCCGCCCGCCTTGGCCGCTTTGACAAGGGGAAGCCTACTGTCTGTACCTATTCTGCTCGCATAGCACTGTACCTCAGAGGCAGGAGAGGTACCTAACTGAAGAAAGCAACTACAAGTATGTATAATACCTAGGTACGCCTTGTTCCACTATCGATGCCCTTGATCAGCGTCCATTCTTCCCGTCCCGCTGTCTGCCTCTGATTTGTCCCCTCCGCCCCTTTTTTCCTTGTTGAAGTTGCTGCAATTGATTTTTCCCTCGCAGTTCTTTTCCGCTTGGCGTTGGCCCGCCCCGACACAAGAAAGCCCAATCAATTAATCTCCCTGTTCCCCCATCCTGCATCTCCTTATTAACCTCTCCCAAAGGAGTACATGAACCTCAAGACTGCTGATGTTGGTGGTACAGAAACTGATTTAAAGTTGGCTGCTATGGCTGGACGTTGCCACTCCTTCGATGCATGTGCATACTTGTACTGTGTTGGCACTGTTACACGCAGGCTATGCCTTTCCTACGCTGCGCCTCGCTTGGGTCAGCAGAGCACTGCCCTGTTCCCTGTCGGCTCGCTGGAACACCAGCAGCATCTTATCACCAAAAGGCCGACCGGGCTGCCCGTTCCAATCTGTCAGACATACAGTGTAGCACTGTGTGCTATGCGCTCTAGCATTGTAGCCCGACATTTGCTGCTGACTTCTGCTCCACGGCCAAGGCCAAGTCTAGGCGATCCACTTCCAATCAGAACCCCGGCGCCGCCTGCTTAGGTACAGGGTACGGATAAGACAGTGCGGATATTAGTTGTTCATGCTAGTGCTCCTTCCTCTTTTCACCAGCTGCACCTTGTTCCCCTCTCCGTGATTGCCATTAGCCATCACCCCCCCTTCATCCCTGCCTCCTTCCTCTGCTCCACAGTCCAGAATACACGTTCCCACGGCCCACCATTCGCGCCTTCCCAACTTCCCTAGACCGACCCAACTCCACAACTCCGCCATTTCAGTTCCACAGTGTCACTGCGCCAAGCTAGCACGGCCCAATCTACTCCCCGTGTGGCTCGAGTCCTCCCTGTCTGACTTGTCTTGGTCTCGTCTTCTCCTTAACTTGAACCACCCCTGGCTCCGTGTCGGACTCTTTAACCCAATCTCGTCCCTTTTCCTCCTTCGACTCCTCTTAACAAGCCCTTCTGCTTAATCTTCTTTCTTCGTTTCTTCTCTTTTCTCTTTTTTTTTCTTTCTTCAGGCGACACCATATCGCTTCAGTTCTGATCTTTGCGTCTCGTCGCACTTACGCTCGCTCCACGTTGCCCGATTACCCTCAGTTGGCCTATCCTTCTTCTGTCTTGCTCTTTTATCACACCCAAATAGTATGCAATGATGCTCGGACAAATGCGTTCCAACAAAGCTACCGCCCTCGTCGTGGGCGTCGTCATCTTCCTCGCCGCATTTGTCGGTCTGGCATACAACCACTTGGAGCCATGGCAGCGACCAGGTGCCGATACGTGAGTGATGGCCAAATGAACGCCTCTGTTGCAGGCGTCGCAGTGTTTCCAAGCTCAAGCGCTAATATTCAACGACCAGTACGGACACCGAACTTGCCATCCCCGAAGAGGCTGAGAAGACCAGCGCTGCTCCTGTAACCGAGGCCACCGAGGCCCCTGTCGAGGCTCCTGCCACTACATCATCTCCCGCCTCGAGCAGCTCCGATCCTGACCAGGCACTGCGAGACACTTATTTCCAGCACATTATGAAGGTTTCCATCAATCCCGATGACGAGGTTATTCGCCAGTACGGTGCTTTCGATGTCAAGCTCCCCGGCAAGGCCCACTACACCAAGGGTCTTGGTGAACAGCTTTGCATCATCGACCTGGACAGCCGACCCTTTGACGAGGATGGTCAGATCTTTTCTGAGAAGGGCATGTCTTGGGACGATGCTCAGACTATGCACGGCCTGTCTGGTGGTGTCCTGAACCATTGGGTATATGGTATGTCAATTGTGCCATTTCGCATCAAATCAGTCAATCTAACTCGTAACAGCCAAGATCCACGGTTACAAGTACTACTACGTCAACATCGACTCGTATGAGGACCGCCGTGATTCCTGGAAGAAGCCCCCGATCATGTCAGCTATTCTCAAGAACCACGAGACCTGCATTTACCTCGATTCCGATGCCATCTTCAACCGTCTCGACGTTCCCTTTGAGTGGTTCATGAACTTCTGGCAGATCAACTCAAAGAACAACTCCCTCGCTCTTGCTGCCGACCCCAACTCCCCCAACAACCAGGACAAGTTTGGCAAGGTCTACCTCAACACTGGCTTCATCGTTGCTCAGAACAACGAGAAGACGTTCGAAATTTTCGATGAGTGGGAGGACTGCCCTAACGATGGTGGCAAGCACCCCGATTGCACTGAATTCCGCACCAATAGACCTGGTAAGCCCACCGATCAGGGTGGATTCGGTACCTTCATCCGATACGACTACCCCAAGGACATCAAGGAGCTTAAGTGCACTGAGGCCAACGGTTTCCCCGAGAGTCACTCTGGCTGTGAGGGTCAGTTCATCAAGCATCTCTGGACTGGCAAGAACACCCATGTGAAGGTTGCCATTGGTCAGCAGTTCCCTGGTGACCTACTCAGCGTCCTCCACAAGCAGTTCCTCCAGGAGAAGAAGGACTTCTACATTACTGAGGCGGATCTTCTGTCATAAAAAGAGACGTTTTGATGAATATGGGATACCACGGGGAAGATGAACCTGGCGAGACGGCTTTTCAAACTTAATATGTGTATTATACCAACAGGACGAGGAGTACTTGGTCCTCATTCCGGGTCTTATGGTGTTTTCGGGAGTGATTGGTTGCTTAGGGCTTTATAACTGAGCGGGAAAACTTGGATTTCCAGCATATGCCATCACGTTACGCGTTTGCACTGGGTGAAATGAAACTATGCACCATCTTGCCATCTACGACACGAAGAAGATGGAGAGAAATGTCATTCAAATGAAATACATAGAATATCGCACTTAATAGCATCAATGCGAATTTAATCCGGGACTGGCTGTCTAGATATGGCCCGCGTGATTAGAATGTGCCACGACGTTTCATGTAGTCGAGTCTAATGTACGTGCGAAACGCGATGATGGACGATGGAGGTCTGGACATGGTAAATCACTGCTGAGACAAGTAATCCATTGCTATCCAATACTGCGAAATACAGAACTCGACTGGTGCACTGAGAAATCGAACCAGGAACTCAAGTAGTTTTCGGTGGTTGTGGCAGCTATAGTCAGAAACCAAAGGCGATCATGTGTTACGCCATGATTAGATGACGGCAAAGCTGAACCGGAATAGAGCTCTATGCTGCATACCTATCTATGTATTAACTGGAAATAGGCAATCGGTTTCTTTGAGTGTAGGTGACGAGGAGACTCAAAGTGACAATTGCGAAATATTATGGGCTTTAACTAAATGTCTAGGCAGCGTAGTGCATGTTATATACACACATTGATACTAAATGCATAGTGTAGAATACGGGATGAAAAACAATAAGTAAATCTCTATTCAATGTACGGAAGTCGTATCAGTTCTGCCTCTTGCCTATCTGCTGTTGTCATGCTTTGCTGAAATGTGACTGGGTTCAAATCGCCTCACGCCCTGGCTTACGAAGCAACCCGATCGACAAGCCACACTTGAAGCAAACGGCTTTTTATGTGAATCATGGGACGATTGCTAAGATGGCTTTTTATACGATAACAAGTAATTTATCTTTGAAAAAGTCTTGCTCTGCGACTGTATAAAGTCCGACGGAGATGTGGATGACGCCATGTCAAGGGTAGCGTCGAGCGTCGCGAGCTGGGTGAGTTGGTCCAAGACATAGTTTGATGGGCTCAAAGGGATTGATCTTGCTTAGGTGGAGCGTTCATCTGCATTGGGTCTAATCTAGATTGAAGATCTGTATCTAATAGCTATTGACTTGTGAGTTGTTCAACCTCATGACTGGGAGAGATTGTATGGCATTGAGAATTGGTGAAAAGCGTCCTCGAAACTTCTGTCGTCAGCAAAGGGCGTAACGAAGCAAGACTAAGCTGCTTGGAAATCAGTTCAATGTCACCTTTGTAGGTTTCATTACGCAGCTCATGCCTCGGGCCATCTTTGGTGTTGAACGGTGTGCCAACCCTACTTCCCCTCGATAAACCCATGGAGTAGTATCCGCGGCGTGGGCACAACATGAGTGGTAGTGTTCAACGCCCATCTCGGGATTAGTGACGTAGCCTTTTCAAATCCTACACTGCTACTCATGCCTGTGTCCGGCGTGGTCACTTTTTTTTTCGCTATTTCGCGTTTCTGGGCCGGTTGGCCGGCGTTGGGAGGGGAAGATTTATTGATTATATGATCAGTAATCACACAGGCCAGCGGCGGGGGCATTATGTACTCGCTCCGTGAGCTGGCACCAGAGGCCATAAAGTCCGTTCTGATTGCTCAGCATTGGGTCTGGGGTTTACATCTTCGAGTTTGAGGGAAGGTTTTGCTTTTCTTAAATACCAGTCGTTGTGTCCTGGTGTGGAGATATATATCCATGGTGCTGAAGAGACAGTTTGTAGACAAAACCGTCAAAACAACTCCCAAGAGAAACCGCTTTCACAGAAATGAACGACGCAGCAAGCGACAAGTCTGTTGAGACGATGCAGGAAGGCGTGCTAGGAAACACTGTCCGGGACGATTCCACGACGGAAAAGGATGTTGAGCTGGCGCAGCCGGGCGATGCCCCTGAGAATATCGAGAGGGCGCAGACGCTGGATTGGGAGAACGAGCCCGAGAATCCTCAGAACTGGCCGGCGGGGAGGAAAGTGGCACAGGTTGTCATGCTCTCCTCAACAGCTCTCCTTGCGTACGTTATTGACCCCTTGCTCTTCCAAAGGCACTTTAACTAACAACGATGGTTTCCTAGGTCCATCGGAACATCCATCATGAGCCCAGCCCGATCCGAGCTCATGCAGGAATTCAACGTCAGCAGCACCGTCGCCCTCCTCCCTCTGACAATGTACGTCCTCGCCCTGGGCTTCGGACCCGTCATCGGCGGGCCCCTGTCCGAGACCATCGGCCGCTACCCCGTGTACGCCGGCAGCGTGCCCCTGGGCGCCCTCTTCACCCTCGGGGCCGGCTTCGTGCACAACATTGGCGCTCTCTCCTTTCTCAGGTTCATGAGCGGGCTCTGTTGGGGTCCCGTATTGGCTGTCGCTTCGGGGTCGTTGGTTGAGACGTTCAAGCCCAAGACGAGGGGACCTGTGTCGGCGGTTTTTATCCTGATGCCCTTTCTTGGGCCGGGACTTGGGTGAGTACACTGAGAATTGAAAAAGAGGTAGTTGTTAAGTGACCTGAATTGCTGACTTTGCCAGTCCCGTCATCGGTTCCTTCGTCGTCAACCGAAAAGGCTGGCGCTGGACGCAGTGGACGCTCCTGTTCTTCGCCATCTTCGCCATGCTTCTCACAACCCTCACCCGCGAGACGTTCCACCCGGTCATCAAGAGGCGTCTGACCAAGAAGCGCGGTCTCAAGGTCGAAGCCCGCCCCCCCGTCGCCGCGCGTCTCAAGGCCTTTGCCGTAATCGCGCTGATCCGGCCGGTTCGGATGCTGTTGACTGAGCCCATCGTCGGCTTCCTCTGCTTGTACGTCGCGGCCGAGTTTGGAACGCTGTTCAGCTTCTTCGCGGCTGTTCCTTATACGTTTGGCACCGTGTACGGATTCACGATTGAGCATTCCGGTCTGGTGTTTCTCTCCATCGTCATCGGGTGCGTCCTCGGCCTCCTCACCATCATCCTCTGCGACATCTTCCTATACCGAAAACAAGTCTCCAAGTACCCCCAATACCGCATACCCCCGGAGCACCGTCTCTACCCTGCCATGATTGGAAGCATTGGACCCCCGATCGGTCTGTTTTGGTTCGGGTGGACGGCTCGTGCCAGCGTCTCGTGGGCCAGCCCGGCTGCGGCCATCATCCTCTTTGCATGGGGAAACCTCTGCATATTCGTCAGCGCCATCCAGTACACTGGAGATACCTACCATGGGAGTGTGGTGGCCAGCGCGGCCAGCGCAAATAGCCTGGCTCGCTACGGTTTCGCCGGAGTGTTTCCCCTGTTTACTCTGCAAAGTAAGTCGAGAGCCCCTTGGTCCGAGGTATTTTTCTTAGATACTAACCTCATTCTGCAGTGTACGAGAAGTTGGGCATTGACTGGGCTAGCAGTCTGCTTGGATTCATCGCTCTGGCTCTCTTGCCTGTGCCTTGGGTCCTGTTCAAGTTTGGAGCCCAGATCAGAGCTCGAAGCCAATATGAAACAGTCGACTATAACTGATCAATTACCTTGCCCGGTGTTTAAGAGAGCTGGGTAAAGACGATTCTTTTTCTTGCCTTTACTTCAAAATGTACGATAGACATGATAGACTGGGGAGTTGAGCTTGGCAACGTTTAAGTTAATGGGTGGCATGGATGAGCGTGATTCGAAAATGATTAAGAGCATAATATAGAGAAAAGGACATCGCGGGTAGTCTACTGAAGGCTTCGGATATAATGATTATTACAGTGTAATTTGAACCAGGTACTGCATTGCCAAGTGTTACTCATCCCTATCGCTCGTCCAAGGTATCGTCTAGAGCTCGATGAGACTAAAATCATCGTCGAGATAGTACCACAGATCGTACTCGGTAGGTTTGGCAGCAGCGGGGAGAACATGAGCCTTTTTGGGAATGTCAAATAGCTTGGTAGCCTTTGTGCTGTCAACGTAGCTCCTCCTCCACTGCTTGTTGGACGTCTGGTTGTAGTTGATCTCGTTGGAGTCAACCCTGCCCCGGACGAGGTCCTTCCAGTAGCCGTGGCTGCTGCTGACCGTCTTGGCCACGTACCTGGCGCTCTGATACTTTTCGCCCGTGATGGTGTTGAGGCCGTCGCCCTTGACGACTTTGTAGTACTGAGAGCAAAAGTTAGTGACAGATGAAGTTGAGTAGATGGTTGTAAAACGTACGATGAACCAGTCGTAGAACTCTTGGGCGAGGCCTGGGCGGTATTGCTCTAGATCTGAGACGTCTGGGTGGTGATTAGTGACCAACATGAATAGATAAGAGGTATGCCAATTTACCGTTGATGAGGTCAGCTAGAGGGTCAGTTACATCGATCGAAATGACTTTCCAGTCGGTCGTATTGTCCTGCATCAGTTAGAGACACTCGTCGTGGTAGAAGATTGAACCTCACATCAACCATGGCAAGGCCGCCGAGAATCTTGACCTGCTTGATCTGGCCAGTGTAGGCAGAACTGCAGAGCCAACACATTAGAATTGTATCTCTTTCCCGGTTCGCTTGCTTGCAACTCACTTCTCGCTAATGTCAAAGATGTCAATCGGGTCATTGTCGCCAATCAAGCCGGTGAGCTCGTGCTCAAAGTTGGGGCTCTCCCACGTCTGCGGGATCGAGCCGTAGTGAAAGGGGTAAGTCTTGTGAGGCCAGACGCTGTAGACGAACCGCGGCTTGTCTTTCTTGTCGTCATGGAAGATGGGATCTGCGTCAGTTAGGTCACTGATATCTGAGCTGCATTGTTGAACACAAACATACTGAGAGGTTCAGAGCGCTTGGTCTCAATCTTGGCGTCGGTCCAACGAGGAATTTCAACATAGTAGTTGATGACTCGCTTGTTGTTTTCGTTGGGATACAAGGGAATGTCATGCCAGGGGGAGATGGGGTTGCCGTTCTTTTCGAACCAAATGCGCCAATCCTACCAAGTTTAGCGAATGGACTTGTCACGGTACGGCACACTCACCAAAGTGTTTCGTGCACCAACTTCCCTCAGGCTGATTGAGTCGTAAAAGCTCTTCTTAGCTCGAGGCTCTACAGTGGCGCCAAGTGCAAGAGTCGGCAAAAGGGCCAAGTACAGCAAAGGAGATGCGGCAACCATTTTGACAAAAGAGACCTCGAAACTGGTTGATATACTTGGCACAAAGGGCTAAAGACTTGGAACCACCCCCGAGTAGAGGGAATCCAAGTCATTTTAACCTCTAGACTATGTAATTATGCTTGTTGCTAACTTGGGTGATCATCCCATCTCGCTCGCAGATAACGTTGACTGGACCTTTCCTTACGGGGAATCCAATCCAATCCACCGGGGCTCGGTCAACGGAAACAGAGAGTCAACGACCTGGTCACAACCCGTCTTCGACCCCGGCGGCTTGGCAGCGGGCGGAGGATCTCCAGCTGGTGGGACAGCGGCAGCACGTGTATGAAGGGCGGCGATCTCATTGCCCTGAATAATACAAGAGATGTTCAGGGAGGATTGCCTGTGGGGAGTTGGTCGACTCCAAGGCCGATGGTTCATAACCAACTGTCGCGTGCTGGGGTAGGTTGACGGCTAAGCCGAACTGCAGCCAAGATGTGATGTCTTTTGCCTTCTTTGGACTCGGTATAGGGCTTGGCTTCTGCAGGTGTAATCGTTTTTGTCAGGGTCGAGCAGATGAAGTCGTCATATCTCATACTCTTTTGATCCTCTGCGCGTACCGAGGTACTGTATTGCAGGGTCTATCTATCTTGTCTTTTGATTGACATGATGATCCTGGCCATGATTCGCGTTTTCGAGATTTCAGTCCGGATGTAATTCTTGCAGTAAGTCGAAAAGCGGGTTGAACGATAATACCTGAGGGGCAAATGCAGACAAGGGTTTAAGATAGGAACCTACATACAGCAAGTCAGCAACACGAACATGCAAAACCAGAGATGAGGATTAAATGATTTAGTAACAAAAAGAAAAATAATGCAAAAAAAGATACCGCGACAGAGACAAGATTCGAACTTGCGCGGCCGAAGCCAATGCATACCTCGACATTCGAGTGCATCCCTTTAACCACTCAGGCACTCTGCCGGTGATTATTGTTGAAGTGGGCTTCAATATTCGATTATATATACCTACTATATGGAGCCCAGCAAACCTGGCATTTCCCTCATCAACGTTCTTTGTTTTCTTGAGCCAATATGTCATGGAAGACTTTGCTTGACATTCCTGGAAAAACTCCATGCGTCTTTGACTTTCAGTCACATAACTTATGAGGGAAACGAGGACACAACGTCACCAACAAGAGTTTAGGCAACCCTCCTCCAGAGACAAATGTCTCAAGGGAGACAAACTGATTTTCTTCCATCTTGCATAATGACTTCATTTGCCTCTACGTACCCCTCTTCGCTTCCCTTTCTATTTTGCCTTTTCCTGAAATACTCACACTCAAGGCAGCTACATCGTCCTTTATAGAACAGTGACCAACATCGCTATATGAGTTTGATCTCACAGGAACCACACCTTAGTCACCATCTGAACCCTTGCAATCACTCATATTCGCTTTCTTCCTCCCAAAATAGATTGGTGTTGTATCGCGAATAGATGGACGCACCTCAAGCAAGCAGTACTAGGCAGCCACCAGGTGTTTGTCGAGGAACGCTCGATAAATGATTGTCCATGCAGATGACAAGATTCTTGTTTATTTCACCTCCTCACTTTCTTCTTCTTACCATAATAACGTAAAAAGATCGTGAGCACAGGTGCAGACATCACGATGAGCGCGTCTGTGGGCGTATCCAAGAAGAGGAAGTAACTCATTCGATTCCGTGTTGTACTGAACATTATTAACCATGTATAGGAGAGCGTACACCAAAGACACCACTGTCTTGACCATCAAGTGCGGCAACGACAAGTACACTGTTGTCAAGTCTGTCATCTGTAAGCTGTCGCCTTTTTTTGCAAAAGCTTGTTACGGACCATTCAAGGTTGCACACCACCCCAACCCCTTTACTCGAGAGAAATACTCATCTTTCACTAGGAAGCAGTAACCAATGAAGTTAACCTCCCAGAGGACGACACCGAAGCGGTTGCTTCAATGGTAAAGTACGTGAAGGCGAAGGCGGGGCTCGGCGTCTCTGTCGACTACATGCCCCCCCGATCGCCAGGGCCAAGCCAGGATCGACGCGAGAGATCCCAGGAATTAGCGTAGGGAAAAAGCAGAAGCTGCTCCATGTCTGAGATAGTTTTGTGGCACTGACTGGTAATCACAAGGGATGCAAGAGCCAAGTACATGTGCCTTCACGCAAAAGTGTACGCTCTCGCCGAGAAATACATCTTCACTGATCTCAAGATGTTGGCACGTCTGAATTTCTACCTTGGTCTTCGTGGAAACGTACTACTGAGCGATTTCGTTGACGCAGTGAAGGTTATCTACACAACCACGATTGATACAGATCGCGGTCTCAGAGATGATGTTCCAGCATACATCGACGGGAAAAGCACTATCTGGCAAGGATGGCAACCGTTGACGGAAATTCCAGCTCTCATGTATGATATCATTGTTTTCCTACGTCCCATGTCTGGCCCGCGTCCCATCTGGCGCAAACCTGGACGAGGCTGGGTAAAGTCTTAGATAGTCGGATTGCGTGTGACTTGCTTTGGAAATCTGGTTCTTACGCCAGGGCAAGAACCTGAAATTATGTTCAATAAATAAATATGTACACATGAATACCAATCCTGCAACCCATTACTTCTCACTACCAAGCATTATACTCTCCGTTCACACCCAAATTACGCCTCAACGCACTGGTAATACCACTCATTCATCTCCACGCAGACATAAGGCTCCTCGCACTCAGTAGGCCCATCCCAGTTTCGGCCACCGCACTGATAGTAGTGAGGAACAAGCTCCTCGCAATCGTCATCGGAGCTAGTCTCTGTGGCAGTGGACACGGGAGCTGTTCCGGCCGCGTAGCTGGACACAACCGTGGTGACGGTTCCGTTGCTCCAGGGGATGCTGTAGGCAGTGCTAGAGTGGCGGATAACGGGGACGCGAGTGCTCTGGGCCGTCTCTGCGACGACAGTGGTGATGACGGTTTGGTTGGTGGGTAGAGCGAGAGAGGGGTATTGAATCGAGGACTCAAGCTCGGAAGAAGTGGCGGAGGAGGCGGCGGAAGTTGTGGCGTTGAAAGTGGCCTGGGGCGTGGTTTGAGGGAAGCCAGTACCAGTGTTGACTCGGGTGAGTAAGGTAGTGGGAGTAGACACGCTGACGGGAGTGAATACGGGAGTAGAGACTTCACTGACCGAACTAGCAGCAACAACACTCTGGGAGGAAGGTGTCTCGACGGCCGTAGTCTCAGCAGCAGGGGTAGAGACAACAGTCTCATTGACAGCATCAGACACAGCAGAGCCGGTAGCAGCAGCAGCGAGCAAGCTGGAAACACTGGTCCAGGCAGGCTTCTTGCTGTAATCCTCATTGTACAAGCAAGCCTCGCCAGCACCAGAAAAGGTATCAGGAACCCAGCTGTACTTGTCGGTAAACTCCCACAAGGTAATACCCACGCATCCCTCCACGTCGAGGCACGAGCCCACGACACTGACGTAGTCGTCGGCCTGGGTCTGCAGCGCGGAGTCGGACGCCGGGGTGGATGAATGCCGGATGTCGAGCTCCGTGTAAGCGACCTCGAGGCCGAGAGCGGTGAAGCGCTTAAGGGCGGTCACAAGGGTAGAGCGCGAGGGGGTTGAGCCGACGATGAGGTGACCCTGGAAGCCGACGCCGTCGATCGGAGCGCCAGCATCCTGGACGATCTGGACGATTTCGACGGCCTTGTCGGTCTTGTCGCTGTTGTACTCGAGGTTGTAGTCGTTGTAATACCTACGGGTTGTCAGTACTTGCAGCAAGGGATAGGAGTGATGGGAAGGACACACAGCTTGGCATCTGGATCAGCTTCGGCGGCGGCATTGAAGGATACAGCGAGAAAGTCGCTGCCCATGACCTCGTAGAAAACGCTATCTCGCCAACCGCCATCATCGGAAGCAGCCTCGTTGACGACATCCCACGCGTAGCAGTCACCCTTGAAGTGGCCGACGACGTTGGAGATGTGAGTCCGGATCACACTCGTAAGCTGAGCCTTGGTCCAGCTCCCGCTCGACACTATTTCACTCTTCTGTCAGCTTATTCACACGACACAAGCAACAACTCTCATCAAGACGTACCCCAGGAGGGCAACTGGCTGTACCAAGTCAAAGTATGGCACCTCAAAATCTGATTGTTCGACTCGGCCAGATCAGGCACCACGTCGGCCTCGGTGTAAGTAAAGGTCCCCTGGCTCGGCTCCGTCGCATCCCACTTCTGGCCGTTCTCGGGCGTTAGCTGGCCAAACTCGTCGACGTCGTCGACAATGGCCATGTAGTCGGCGTCGTCGGTGTAGTCGTTATCCACGGCCGTGCCAAAGTAGCTCAGGCCGGCGTCCAGCGCCAGGCTGTGAAGCTGAGCGGTGGCGGCGCCTGCGGCCAGCAGGTTGAGGAGGGCGGACTTGTGCATGTTGAAATGAGTGTAAGTGAATGGATAAATGAATGGATAAATGAACTTTTGAGAAAAGAATGAATGGCTCTTGCAAGAAGGAGTGAAGCAAAGAGCTAAGAATTGGTTAAAAAAGAATGAATGTAGAACTAAAGCTGCCAGGCAAAGTCCATGACCCTCCAAACCTCAACTTGGGGAGACAAGCCAGCCTTGATATACCGTCACTCACAACACCACCACTTCAACAGTAGACTCTTTGGGACTCGGCCATGACATGACCGAAGCCCACAAGAAGACCGGATGAAAAGAAAGAAAGTGTCTCTCTCCACTTGTGGTGAATTACCCCGGACACGGTGAAATACCCTCCGTCCATCCAAAGCACCCCAGTCCTTTGAATTTCGGGGCCGTCTCAGGTTTGAGCAGGGATCTCTTCCGGCTATTTACTCAAAAAGCACACATCGGACGAACCTGATAATCGGAATACAGATGAAAAAAAAAAGGAGTTCACCGGAAGCAGACCATCAAAAGTCGCCAGATCGGGCTGAAGAGACGGGCTGACAAGGATGGCATCGTCACCCCTTCAGGGTTCATCCGGATCGTATTATCCGATAACCTAGTTAAGATCTGCCATGGTCCGAATGTAACCAGCTTCTTTCGGGAATTCATGGCACGATCGGGGGTTCAGTCAGCTAATTCGGCGCGGGTGGACAGGTCCTTATAATAACGCAATATGCCGATCTATCTCGATGCTATCGCTGGCGGGCAATCAACTTGATGCTTGCCGACATTAAGCTTCTTCTGTTCCCAAGCGACAGATGATAACGGGAGACTGGCAGACTCCTTACCACCAGCAAATAACCGTGGTTCCATTCGTGGTATAGCGGTTGACCAACATGATGAGTAGCAAGAGCAGAGTAGTATACAGGGACTCTGATAAGTGATATAAAAGGATACCAGGTGTCTAATCCAAGGTCTGTTTTGCCTGTATGCAACGAACACCAGCCAACGCCATGCTACCCAAGGGCAAAAACATATATCCAGCAACACTCATTGCCAAGCCACCACACATCTGCTTCGTCAGACAGTCGTATCCCATCTCGGCGCATTCAAAATTAGCCCCATGAGACATCCAGATAGCACCGCCGTGACAGGCACTGTTATAATCCAGCCCATGTAGATCCAAGCCACCAGCTTCGGATTGATGCACCTCCAGTCCCCATTCGCCAATCCCACGCCCACCGTAGCCCCCGTGATGCACTGCGTCGTCGATATGGGAAGCTGCAGCCTCGTCGCCATGAGCACCGTCGCCGCGCTGGCGAGCTCCATGCAGAACCCGCGGCTGGGCGAGATGAGCGTGAGCCGGTTGCCCAGCGTGCGCATGACATGGTAGCCATACGTGAGGAGGCCGAGGACAATAGCGGCACCTCCTGCGCAGAGGATCCAGAGCGGGATTTCCACCGTGTCTGCGATTTCCCCCCGCGACCATACTTCATATGCGGTGGTAAAAGGGGCGATGGCATTCCCAACATCGTTGGCGCCATGCGTGAACGAAGCGGTGGCCGCTGTGAGAATCTGCAGAGCAGAGTACATGTACTCTGCCCTGTTATCATAGTGGCTAGCACGCGCATGCATGTCCTCCAAGTCCCAATTCATGACCGCGTTCCGTTTCTGCATGCTGATGACATCCTTTTCGAGTCCTCGCAGCATGACCCTGTTGACTTTCCACATCACCACCTGCGGGCTACTCCACGGACCTTCTGGCCGAGGAGGGATAAACTCTTCCGAAGACCGCGCCTCTGAGGGACGCCTCGATGATTCTGGAGGTGATTGAGCCGGCGGAGGAAGGATCCATTGATCATCCTTGTCAGACGTGCTCGGGGGATGCTCTGTCTGTACGGACTCGAGGAGAGTTTCCGAGGCTCTCACATACTCGAGCTCTTCGCGTGTCAGATGCCCTCGATAATAATCTTTAATTTGATTCTTTGTGAATCCAACCGGAGTAGGAGGAGGAGGTGATCGATGGAGCAGCATCGGACCTTGAAAGATATGATACCATCTCAGAGTCCAATCCTCGTGTATGATACGCGTCCACAAGAACGGGAGAAGAAAGAATGCCTGTAGTAGGACGACACCTGCTGCGACAGCAAAAATGGTAATAATGACATCCCGAGTGGACAATGCATGCCTATTGTCAACTCCCTTCCAGGTGATGAGCACTGCGAAGCGTCAGCAAGCGAGTTTGAGATAAGAAAAGCAGACATACTCGCTACCGCTGCGACTGTGATAAATGTGTACAACGGTATAGAATAAAAGGCCCTTTTGACCGCATTCTGACCAGTCAACACGAGTTTCTTCGTGATGAAGAAGAGGAGAGCACCCATGCACCCTGCAATCCCTGGCGCAATCACCCAAGCAGCAAAGACTTGCGATACACCGCTCCAGCCCCAATTAACCTTCCTGATTCCAATAGAGGCCGTGGCAGTCCCTACCAGCCCGCCTATCACAGAGTGCGTAGTTGACACGGGCATTCCATTTCTCGTAGCAAAGGTGAGAAACAGCGAAGACGCAATGATGGTGCACATCATCGCCAGCAGCAAGACACTGGGCTGGCTATCAAAGTGATGTGGCTCGACAATCTTGCTACGAATCGTATCAGCCACTCTGGAGCCGACGGTCACGCTCCCTGAGAATTCGCAGACAGCAGCCACAATCATGGCTTGTTTCATGGTCAGCGATCTCGAAGAGACCGAGGTGGCAAAGGAGTTGGCGACATCGTTAGCACCTGCGACGAATGAGCTGGATGTCGAATAAACTGAAGTTGGTGTCCTACCGATATTCCATGCATCGAGAGCTGCAAAGACGGCAGTGACGGCAAAGATGTAATCGTACTGATGAAGTACAGCCATTACGTGATAAGCTCAACTGCCAACAAAGCGAGTTGCAAAGGCGCCAACTGATGTGAGTTGGATTAGATTATTTGACAAAATAATAACAATTACTGGTATTCATAAAGAGTCGCGAAGGAGCCACGACGCATATGCGAGGCCAATCCATGGTCAGCAATCGTCTATGACAGAGGACCAGGATGACGCTATCCAGAGGGGAACAGGCGGGATCTTATAATATGGTAGCAAAAGCTCAGCCACAGCGTGCCCTGGACCATCTGAGGGATTCGGGTCCCATGTAGTGACCCAGTGGAGCGGTTGAGACCCTCGAGAGTTCCGTTACTGCCAGGCCGTAAACGGACGCGCAACGAGCCCTATGGTCCGTTCCTGAGGGATGGCGGAGTTTGCAGAGCAAGTGTGCATCACAGCAGAGCTCTGATTCGACAGGAGCGCCGAGCGTCGACGGTCGTGCATGCTGGACCATAAGTTAACGAAACGGAAGATGAAAATCGACACCGAAGGAGCGCAGGGGAGGTTCGAGTAGTCGAGACGCCATGACACAGAATAACAATACCGGAACCACGCGAGACGGGTCCGGCCGAGCGTTCCAGTTGGCTTTGGAGTACGAAACTGGTATTTCGTAAGGCTTGGCTGATGGAATGCTTGTCAAAATGTCTTTGGAGTTGGTGTTGGCCTGCCAGTCCGCGAGCCAATGATAGACGGCAGAAGAGCCACGAGGTGGTGATGCCAAAACGGAGAGATTCAGGGCAGAGCCGTGGACCCCTGCCCCAACAGAGGTGTATAATTGTGGAATTATAATAAAATGCAAAGAGCTCACGGGTTGAACTGCTGGGTTACTGTGCTCGGTGCTGCAGTTATCAATCAAGCGGCGGTTGATCAAAGATCGAAGCTCCGCCCATCATTCCGATGTCACCCAAACGCGAACGGCCCTCTGAATATCCCGAGTCCTTGGGACCTAATGTTTGTCTCACTCACGGACCACAACTCTAATGCTCGACTCGAGTAGTCGCTTTGTTGAGCAAACGTATAACTAGACGGCCTGGCGTGAAGGCGTCGAACCGGATAATGTCACATCATCGTGAGGAGCGTGAGCGGCCTGTCTCAAGTCGAATGCATCCACAAACTCTCACACAACATAGAACGAGACAATCGACACCTAGATCCGAATAAGCCGGGTCTTCCATGTGGCCAAATGTTTCGCTGACTTGCTTTGCGCCCCCAGCTTTCGTCAACAGCGTCGCCTCCACGTGCAATGCCAGTCAACCCCGATCTGGCGACCGAGACAAGGATAGAACTGTGACAGATTCATTCCCCTCAAGTCCAGCGTGGGGTGGCATGATGGCTCGTTAGAACCTCATGATACCGTGCATATGCCAGAGATATCCATGATGGCACAATTGCTAAAGAGATGGTGTGTGGAGGAAGCGTGCGCGATACTGTGACGAACAAAGGCTGGACTCTCCGACTCTGGCCCTTGTAGGAGGATAAGCAACTCTTAGCTTCGCATCCCTTGTCGTATGTTGCTATTGGAGTCAATCAACCGCAGCAATGACTAAAGTTGTAAGAGATGAACAATGAAGCTCCAACCTTTGGCACCTCCCGCCTGCCGTCAGTCCCGCAAGATCGGTACGTACCGACCCGGCCCCACATCTCTCCGGTCCCGGTCTCTCACCCTTCCTTTTGATCTGCCCATCGGTGAACCTCGGCCCGTCTAGCTTCCGAGCCACTCCGTTCAACTGCGTCACAGCGAAATCGCAAAACCGCCATCCATACCCATCAACTCGTCTGTCACTCTTCTACAACAAACCAACACTCACTATCCCTCACACAATCAAGCCCACCCTGCGCATACATCACCTCAGCAGCAATGTCCCGCATCCTTCGCTCCCTCGCGCCCTCCCGCACAACCCCCTCCCTCACCCGCTTCTACTCCAGCTTCGGCCCCCGGCCCTCGCCGCCAAAGCTCCCCGCCGAGCAGCAAGCCGAGTTCGAGCGCCTCCAGCGCGCCGCCGCCGTGTCCTCCGCCTTCCAGCCCGAGGAAGCCCCCGGCGCTGCCTCCGGGAGCGCGACGACCCCCGCTACCTCGCAGCTCCGCCACCAGACCAATCCCACGCAGCAGCCACAGCAGCAGCAGCAGCCTGACGATGTCAACCAGGGCTTGTTCCGCGGCGCGCCGCCCGAGTTCGAGGGCGACGTGAATCCCAAGACGGGCGAGGTCGGTGGACCAAAGAATGAGCCTTTGCGCTGGGGACATGAGGGCGATTGGAGCTATAACGGTCGGGTGACGGATTTCTAAGCATCAAAGATTATAGACACAAGTATCGAATAGTTGTCGCTCAAAAAGGACGAGGTTACTGTACAAAGACTGTACGATTAGCATTGGTATAATAGATTTCAGAGGCAGCCGCGCATCATTGATTCCTCGGCTGCGCATCTTTCTCTTTCATTAAACAAAGTCCAATATCGACACAGATATGGGTATTCTACATTTTTTTTCACCAGTATCGCATTCCCCCAAATCGCCAGTAATGCAATATCGGTAAACAACGCCATGCACGCCTTACAATGAAACAGACTGCTCGTTGCCTTGCGCCTTTTCCGGTGACCGATCCGTATCTTCCATCTCAACGTCTTTAGCCGTGTCCGGCGCCTCTTTGATCTCCTTTGAGATCTCTCCATTGGGGCTTGTTTCTGCGGTCAGGTTCTCCTTGTCTGCCTTTTTGCCGTCAAAGCTCGAGTTCTGCTCGCTCGAGTCCCGGTCTTTTTTCCACCAACTGGCGGAAATTTCACCCCTCATCCGTTCCATACGTTCTTTCTCTTTCTCGCGGTCTTCGTCTTTCATATTTTCCCAGCCTCCCTTAATCTCCAGCATGGCCTTGCGCATGCGCTCGCGACGCGCCTTGCCACGGAGTCTGGCTTGCGGTTGGGCACCGTTCTCCACCCATCGCACACTCTTGATCATGAAGCTAATGCCGTCATGAACGGGATGGCGAGCTCCGTACTCCCCGCCAAACTCTCGACTGGAGATCCCAAACCGTGTGGATGCCGAATATTTGATCAAGCGGGGAAGAATCAGGATGTTGATGTGCAGGTCGCGGTGTGGGGAGATCGGCATGGGCCCGCTGGTAGGTGGTGCTGTAATAAGACCTTCGGATTCAAGATCAACCGTGGAGCCAGTGTTCTTCTTACGCTTCTTGCCCTCGCGGACACCGTCCAAGTCCAGAAGGGAACTGTCCACCTCTTCAGCCCATTCGCCCTTGATCCATCCACTGTGAATACAGGCCGCTACCACGTCTGAGTCGTCTGTGTATATGTCGGTACCCCATAGATAACCGCGGGATGTGATTTCTTCACGAGACACAGGAGAGAGGTGCACGCGTGAGACCTTCACGGTCAGGGTACAGTTCTCTTTGTCCTTGATCAAGTCCCAAGGCAGGGGCTTGGGGTTCGATACAAATGATCGGTGGGTGGATGTGCTAGGGATTAGCCGGCCAGCTTTGAGACCAGGCTCGTAGATGAAGTCTCCTAGGTGATGTCGCGGGCGGCCAGCGACCGAATCCAAAACGGCCTTCGACGTCACAATGGTCTTGACCTTGGGTGGAATGACAGGTGCAGCCGGGGGTTGTTTGACTGGTGAAGCATGGTGAACGTGGGTTGCTCGAGATCCATGATGATGATGATGGGGGGGGAGACCAGGCTTGTCCACAGATCCAGCTGGATTACCCTTCACATTCTTAAACGGAATCACATTTCCAGGTTGCACACTGGTGGAGTCTACAGGGTGATGGTGATGGTGATGGCTGAGATGGTTGTTAGCGGACATGGAATCCTGGTTTAGTTCAGATTGCCCAACAACGTACTGGTGATGGTGATGGTGCGCATGGGTCTTGGTCCTCTTTGACTTCCCGGGTGTAAGTCGCCCACTATCATCGTCCGGCTTGTCTTCATCTTTGAGCTTCCTCCTCCTGCCCTTAACAGGTTTGCCGGTAGCATCAGGCCCGGATTCAGGCGTCGTGGTATCAACGTCTTCACGTTTCGCCAAAGTGGCGCTGGTGAAGGGAGCAGGTACACCGGATCCTATGGGGCTTGATACGCCAATGACTCCATTGCCTATACCAGCAAACATTCGGCCGAATTCACTCTTGATGCCTGGCTCTCCAGCTGGCCCAGGTTGCTGCAGCTGAGCACCTTGCACCGCTTGAGGGAGGGGCGATATTCTTCCTTTGCGATTCATCTCCTGGATGGCAAGCAAATTGCGCCCACCGACGAGGGCGGAATTAGCGACTACCTCTTCGGTGTTGCGGTGACGTGGGGATTCATATTGGCCAGGAGCGTGAGCACCGTTGTACGCAATGGTGGGCGGGGGTGGCACGTCTTCACCAAGTCGCTGTCGCGGAGGTGGAGGCTGTTGTTGAGGGTGAAGGAGATTCATTCGCGCTCGGTCAGGGGAGTCGTAAGGTTGCGGAGGGGGTGCAGGTGTATTCTGAGGCGGTGCGTGGGATACGGGAGGAAAACGTTCGGGGGGTGCATTCTGGTAGGCGGGGCCATGCGTTGGATACGGCGCGGTGGAGGGAGGATAATCCGGGTGCGGACGTTGATGGTCCATCGGAGCCCGGTACGTAGAATCGGGAGCTTGGCGGCCCCAATGAGCCTCCCGCGGGTCCCTTGGATCCCTTGGATCCCTCGGGTCTCTGATTTCACGGGGATCCCTGGGATCCCTAGGGTCTCTCATCTCACGAGGGTCTCTTATATCACGGGGATCGCGAGGGTCTCGGGGATCTCGAGGATCGCGCGCGTCCGGGGGTCGCCCATAAGGGGGTGGATTCCGCGGAGGCTCGCGCTGAGGGTATTCGCCAGGGTGCATTGGATATCGTCCCGGATCACTACCTGAATAGGCTCGTTCCCTTCTCTCGCGCTCCCGTTGTTCGACTTCGCCTCGTTCCCGCTCGACTCGATACCGATCGTCATAAGGATAGGGCCTCAAGCCTGTCCTTTCAGGATTGTATTCCATCGCAGGCGGTCCCATATCTTCACGTCGAGCATAGGCTTCCTCAGGGCCAGGCGGGCGGCTCATCTCCATATGTCGAGGAGGCATTCCTGGATAGGCTTTGGGTTGGCTGCTGGGTCGCGGAGGTGGCCCTGGAGGCAAGCGACCAGGCTCCCTAGCATGGTCGGCTGAAGCAGAGGCATGACGCGAATGGTACGCCGACGGAGTGCCGTAGCGCTGGACCTCGGGGGTCGAGTAGTGCGCTTGCGGGGAGCCTCGAGGGTCATATGGTCTTTGGTGGTCGGGAGTTTGCGGTCGCCGGAAAGGAGGATAGTCGGCGGCGGCTGAATGCATCCTGGGCGAAGCGTGCACAGCAGATGCAAAAGGAGGGCCTGTTACAGACGCCGAAGAGTGTGGAGGAAAGTGCGACGGAGGAGGTTGGGAATCTCGATGATTCGCCGGAGGTGGACCGCCCAACATCGACGATATCGACATGGAGCTTCCACCACTGTTTGTCCTTGCGATTGGGCCCAAAGCTGGCAGCTCTCTGCCAGAGGGAAACGACATTGGCGGCCCGACGGCGACAGGAGGGGCTCGAGGAGGAGGAGGACCATATCCCATCATGCTGTGTTGCCCGGGTTGTGGAGGCTGCCCTCCCGGCTGGGGAGGTGAGTTTGGTGGTGGCATGCTGTGATTGAGATGTCGCAACGGGGGGAGCGACGACGCAGGCTGCGATGGCGTGTAGCCAGCGTCTTGGGAGAGCGACCGCGCGGTCGAGGAGTGGTAGGGTGAATCGGAGGGTTGTCGCGGGAGCGGCTTGTGGGCGGCATACGCAGGACTCAGACTGGGGCTAAAAGTTTGGGCGTGCGAGCGGGACGCGTGCGATAGGGAAGCGCTGGAGATGACGGAGAGAGGCGACGAGGGAGCGGTGGGAGGAGCGAAGGGCGAGGTGGCGCCGGCGACGCCGTTGGCAGCGGCAACAAGGAAGTCTAAGGATGCAGTCGCGGATGCAGATGTTGAGGTTGACGATGTTTTGGGGGTTGTTATTGTTGTTGTTGTCGGAAGAGGAAAGGAACTTGCAAGTGGATGCGCAGTGGAAGGGATTTGGAACTGGAAAGGAGAGCGTGCGTAGGGCGACGGCTGGAAGGGAAGCTTGGGCGGGTGCCGTGGATCCATGGCGGCCAATGTTTAGGTAGCTCCAAAATTCCGTCGACGGATGACGAGGGGGTCCTTGGGTCCCTTGGCAACTTGGCACCACCTCCAGAGTGGTTGAGTGGTGAGTGGCTACCTTCAGTAGTGGTGAGTGGGTGCTTGGGTGCTTGGTTGCTTGGGTCTTTGGGTCCCCCCAGAAAAAGCAAACAAGCAGCCGCAGTGTCCGTCCACACAAGCGTCAGGGAAAAAAAAAAAGAGAGCCCTGGAGAGGGTGCGCTAAATTCCAGTTTGAGTGGGACCCTGTTAAAGTGGGTGCGGATGTAACTCTTCTGATGAGGAGGAGCAGGGAAGCTGTTGAGAAAAGCTTCGCTGTCGAGATGCAAGCTTCACCAAGATAGGATGAACTGACCCAGGCAGCCCACGAAGTACGGAGTAGGTGTTCGCGGATTCACATGCAGCTGGTCATCCTATCGCGAAAACACCAAATGACTCTCCGCCTTTCCTAATGGCTCGGGGGCTGGCTACACCACAACTCCCTTCCTTTCAGCCACAGTCCCCGATGGCGAAATCACTCCACACCGACGCAAGGCACCGGCTCATGAAAGGTCAACAGGCTGGCTCGACAGGCACGCACCGCACCTCGACTTGCAGCAGCGTGGCGGCTCTCGAAACAATGTGGCTGGTTGGGCGGCGGCGGCGGCACGAGGGAACCACGTCGAGCGAAACAAAGGGTAATTCGATGTACGAATACGTAGCGCGTGCAACGAACGGACTATCGATGACGGCGCCGATGACGATCCTCAAGGTGCCGGGTAAAAAAAAAACGAGAAACATCCGCAGCAACTTTGATGAAAGGATGTCGGAGCAAGGAAACTTTTTTTTTTATTCCGACCAACAACAACGCAAGCAGCAGAGCAGCTGCCTGGACCACCATCCATCTCGGAATTCGCCAGCCCAACGGGAGCGTGACCTCGATAATGACCTGCCGGCACAGTTCTGCGTGTGCCGACCGACCAGGCTCGTGATGGGGCTTGGTCGCAAACTGAAAAATTCCCAGGGACCATCTCGACGTATTATTAGCCTGTGCAGAAAGACAGGGATGGCAGGGGATCGGTGCCGTGGCCACGCACCGTGGTGGACACTAGTGATACTGAGACATGGATGGGACAGACGGATTTCGCAGTCAAAACCCGTTGCACACGACTTGCACACGACCAGCAAGCAATGACCCTGCCAATAATCTACAAGTACAAGTATTCTGCTTGATTTACGGCCATGCTGCCACACGAGGGCTGTACGGATGCGCACCGAAAACTAAATGAAACGAGGCAGCTTACCGCCGTAATCTTGTCCTTTTGTCATGCGGGAGAGCCAGCTCGTATCAAGGGTTCTTGCATGACGCCAGTCTTCCAGATAAAGTGACGATAGGCTCCAGGAACATCTACCTGCCCGCTCACCCGTCCAGATAGAAGTACATACCTGCGTGGTTTTCCAAGTACGATGACTTAAACAGCCGCTTCACCTTGCCCAACGCAGCGGCATTCCGAGACAGACCATCTTTCTGCATGTCTCTGACGTGTGAAAATCTTGTTCTCCATGGCTGCATAGTAAGACAACACCTGTCCGAGGATACAAACAGCGTCGGCTGGTGTGCGACAAACCCTGCCCGCCTGCTGCCGCCCTGGATGCGAATGTAACGAAGAGGCGACCAGGACATGGCCACGTTAGAAGCTGTACTTCGGGGACTTTGCTCCAAATATCATGCACGCATCCAGGCGATGTCATACAAGCTTACTATGTACTGCCTTGAATTGAGCATGTACCATCGCAGCTCCTGACCGACCTCGTAACAAGGGGAGATTAGCATGTGTTGCCCTCGATGGTTCATCGACACGGCCACTCGATCTGTGCGCTCTTGTCTGTGGCAGGTAGACAAGTCTCGTCAACAGCAAGTCAAGTTGTTTATGCGCCTGTTCGAATACATCGTGCAAGGTGTAACGTGTAATACAGCTCGTGCAATGCGCCCTTGTGCACGGATGATCCGGCATGGGTCGCATGGGATCCCTCGGGAGGCTTGTCTATCCGTAGGTATGAGCAAGCGGTCATTACCCCATACACAAATCTGCATCGTTTGCCTTGAATTTCACATGTTTGACTCACCAGGAGCGCAATCCAAGACACAAACCCAGCTCGTGTCCCATCTTTGCTCTGATCTCTGATCCAACGGTCGCTTGACTCTGCACTTTGCCAACGTTAGATATTATCGAGTATATTTCACCGCCAAACGCTCGCTTCGTCGGCCGGCAGTCAATACAGAGCATCATTTCTCTTCCTCCTTTTCCCCATGCTATCGTCATAGGGGCCTCCGCTTGCCCTGGCGGTGAGACCACCACGATCCAGAGCATGCATAGAGCTCCACAGGCAAACAAGCAACCCCTGTGGCCATCACCGTCACAACTGAGGCAGCTATCCGCCAGTCAAGGGGAAACGGGAACCCTTTGCACGAAGCAGAGGATTTGGTCCCTTTTCGAGCCGTGCAGGGGCAGAAAGGTTGTCGCGGGCAAGTAAGTAGAAGCTTGTAAATACTTTATTCCTCACGGCCATTCCTATGGAACGGGAAGACCAGTTTCCTGGTAACAAAGGCCAAGGGAGCCGGCAGCTGAACAAATTGATTTTGGAGCTTGGCGCCGGGTCTAGCTCCCGGGACCTGATGATGCTTGTCTTCTCTCGTTGGTGGAGAAGTTTTTTTGGGCGCTGAGACAAGATCCGCTCCCGAAGGAGAAAAGATACTTCCATTTTATCGCCTGAGATTTTTGGCATCAGGCTTTTTCCTACCAGGCAACACAACAGCTTAAAAAATCGCTTAATGGATGCGGAAGGCGGGAAATGAAGCCGTGGCGGCAGGAACATCCGCTTCCAACGAACCCAATGCTCCATAAGATCTGCAGTGCTTTAATGGACTCAATGCTGCAGAACACCTTCTGACGCCTCACCCAGATATTGTGCATCCCTTCAACTTGAGAACTTGAGCTGTCTAACCAAAATTCTAAAACTTCATGGTATGATGAATAAAGAAAAAAGCCGATAAGTAGAAGTTGTTTCTGGGGAATAGTGTTCACAACACAGGCATCCTACCCTATAGAAATGAATCATTAATCCAGGTAGTCCACCTAGCTAATTGTCTTCACCAAGAGGACATTACAGATCTATCCCATATAGGCACTTATCAGTCGACCTTCGGCACAAGATAATCGCAACCCTGTTTTCCCTAAGATGTCGGGATTTGACCTTTGACGTTGCACAAACGAGATGACAGTGATTCACCTCCCACCAACTCTCCTGCCAAAGCGGAAGGAAGAGACGTCGCCGTGATTTCGGTCACTCAAACCCTACATGGCCAACAAACGGGACTCGTCTCCGTTTTCTCGGTTTCCCTCGGTGACGCTTTGCTTATCCTTTGCCTCCTGTCCATTTCCCCTGCGTATACGTCTTCGTCAATGGCTTCCCTACGACTTGGCGACTATATCGAAACCGTCTACTACAATGGACTGAGGGCTTCAGAGCAATCAAGCCGTCCTTTCAATAATGGAAACAGCCAAACTCCTCCTATGCTACGTCGTCATGGCATAAACCGCATCTTGCTCTTCCCCGGTTCCTTTAACCCACCTCATCAGGGACATCTTCAGCTGCTACGCCATGTATTCGAAAACGCCGGTGACGACCTTTGCATTGTTGCTGCTATTCTCGTCATGTCAGATGATGATCGACTGCGAGCAAAGCTTGGCGACAAGGAGAACCCCATCATCTTTCCTAAGCAACAGCGGGTGAGTCTCTGGCGTGGCGCAATTGCTACTCTGGACTGGGCCTGGGTATATGATCGATCTGAATCTAGTTGGATGGCATTCCGTGCTGAACTGGTGAGAAAGTTGAAGTACAGCAGTATCGAACTCAAATTCATCCTCTTGGGAGGCCCCGACACCATAAATGCAAAGGAACGCATAGACCCAAGGTATTGGGAATGCCCAGACATGATCACCAGTGATATTTCCCGTCCAGTCGACTTCCGTTATCCAAACTCCCTGCGCCAACTATCCGGATGCTCAATGTGGGAGAAGCCCAAAATTGACCGGAGCAAGTTCGAACGACAGATCAGAACACGGCTACAGAAATTGCCGGATTTGAGTTTGTTCTAAGAACGACTTTTTATCCCATGCCACGAAACTGACAGCATTTCAAACAGCTATTGACCAGGCAGTATCTGAGGCCTTCGAGAAGCTAAGCACCAACTGGGTCTGTTATCGCCTTCGAAAGCCCAAAGGCATGATACGATTTATTCCGGGCGACCTCGATCCCCGTCCTCGCGATCCTCCGAGTTCTACCTTGATCCGAAAACACATCATGTCTTCACCAGTAGCTGATGATACTGCGAGACTGGCTACTCTGGCCCTCAGCCCAGGCCTTCTCGTCGAGTATGTTGGTCAAGGATTGACGATAATGGAACAAAGCCCGAACAAACATCTCGAAACGGGCCAGAAGGAGGCGAACAAATGGGAAGAGGAATGTTGGTAAACATGGCTATGCTGTCGACATTGAGGTCGCTCAAGACCCCAGATAGATTGGTCCTTGAAGTAGGACCCAATGGTAATCGCTTTGAGGCCAAAGATAGCATTCGTCGCGGAACCGAGAAGCGAGAAACCAAGACAGTAGTAAAAAGGTCTGCGGATAGGTCATGCTCGGTAGACGTTTACTACCTGGGAGAAGGCAAAACCAAACGAATAAATTTACAAGGCGATTTATTAGAACGATGCTGAGCAGTTCAATTTTATGTTTGGCATTCACGTTTCACATGTTGACAGCTCTTAAGCCATCGTACCCCTAATATAAATTCAGCAATACAAGTATCAGATAATTAGAAGTACCTTTACAGGACGACCATACTTTCCATATTAACAATAACCCGTTGAGTCATCTTAAAAGTTCTTAATCGCAGTGCCCACGGCCATAAGAAGCCTTGATCAGTCGAGAACCCCTAAAACCCAACTCCTTGTACGGCTTTCGTCATGCATCTATCGGCGGCCGTATGGGCCATGCTGATATTTACAAAGTAGAGTCAATACTGCGCAAAAGCTAACTGGTGGCCATATTTATGACTGTTCAAAAGATCGGAACTGGGCAAGCTTTCTCATTTCTTGCGAATCTAGGTAGTCCAGGGTGAAGAGGTTGGGTTCGGAGACGAGCCAAAAAGCTGTCTCGATTGTGCCCTGAATTGCACGATAAGTTAGACTCTTCAGATGCTTTTTTGGGGATTTATGCGATACTTGCAAACGTTTTATCCAGTTGAGTGTGAAGGGAAGTTTCATGCTGGCGTCCACGGCTGAAGTGCTGCTTTAGGGTAAGCCGGAGAACAACGGCCTCCCAAAACCATCTCACGTCTCTCACGACTACCTACATGTACATTAAGTGCGACAGGCTAACCCGCAGATTAGGCGAATACTACTTTGGAACTTTCAGATCCGGTGTCGAGCGACGTACTTGTATCTAAACTGGCGCTTCTTCCATGGATCAAGCACGAAGAGAAAAGGCGAATGACGGATGGGGAGTGCTTGAGTCCCTAAGAAGTGATAGATTTGACATTGTCAAGAGGAAAGATATCAATAAGGAGCAAGAAGGATGGCTCGCTTACGATCTCGGTCGTGGTGCTGGCATACAAGAGACTGCTTGAGCTAGATGAAGTTCGACGATGATCCGCCCTCTATAATTGCGCATGCAAGTTAAAGTGCAAATAGAAAGCTTGGTTATACGGTTTGCAAATATTGTACGTAACTGCAGTAACCTTTGATTAACATAGAATAGTCACTTTGTAGGGGATGTGAGTGATATACATTCATACATGTAGAGATATATTGTGAGGCAGTTCAAGTTCATTATTTACCTCCTTGTTCCGTTCGTTCACTCCGCAATGTCCGCTTTGCTGTTTTTCACTGCATTTTTAGTCTATCGAGAGGATGAGAGACCAGAGCTAAAGTCTCCTAGTGTATCGGCTCCATGGGGGGTTGAAATTGGAAAGGTGGGGTTAAAATTGGAAAGGTGGAGTTGCACTGCGATTTTAGCCTCAGCAAGGCAATTTGGTAACTTGTAAAATGCCGACAAGGCGACCGAGCTACTGCATGGACTGAAGCCACTGTGTCATTCAGGCAGAGGCAACTGTGTAAAGTACCTTGGAAGGTATTGAGTACAAAAGAAAGCTCGTATCTTGCTTATAGGTAACTTGTTCAATGTAGTATGGAGGTACAGATACGAATATAGTTGTGTACGACTTGGATACGTAACTTAGCGTGCAACATGACCAGAACTCTTTCTTCCTTAATAACCCAAACATCTAAAAGGCACCCCGTAGGTAGACGCATAAGTGAGTGCAATGACATTTGTACTTGCATGTAAGATAGACAGTGTTGCGAGTTGTCGGCCGAATTTGTGCTCTTCTGCCAAATGTCCACAAAAGTCAGCTTGGAGGATCCAAGTTGGTTATAGAGGCTAAAATTGCAGTGCAAATGTAGGCACTGCAATTTTAGCCTCCATAGAGTACAACTGATGTCGCTCCTCTGGCACATTGATGCGCGAGATGGGTTCAAAATGAAGGCTATACTTGCAAGTAGGATTCGAGCTTTGCATGTCACATGAAATCCTGAGCTCCTTGCGAATTACGAAAGCAAAACTAAAGTAATGTAGGAGGTAAGATGATAGATAAGCTTCAATGCTTGATGTGTACTTCAAGGCTAAGGGTGACCCTATGAACAACTTAAAGAGTTGCTACGACAGGCGAAGCGAACTTCAACTGAGACCTCCACCCCTGAATATCTACACGGAGACTCCCATTCATATCGACTACTGTACTTGACTGCTCACTCTAATATAAAACAACAACAAGGCAAAAAGCCAAAAAGACTGTGCTCAACCCCGTAGAATCCGGGCGAGAGCTGGCCCCGGAGCCCTGGGACCCATCCGTCGAAGTGGCACTGGACCCCGTCGAATCAGCCGTTGCCGTGCTATCCGAGCCACTCCCGCTGCCCTTCTTGGCGCTCGCCGCCGAGATGGTGTAGACCTGGCTGTCGGCCGCGTTGGTGTAAGTGAAGACGGTGCCGCTGGCGGGCGCCGTGACGGTCCCCGGGCCGTTGGACAGTGTCGCGCTCCCGCTCTTGGGCAGGTCGCTCGGGTCGTAGAAGGTGCTGACGGCTGTGAAGCCGAGGTCGGACTTGCAGTCGTAGCTGGACATGTACTGGCCGCAGGAGGTGAAGGGCAGGTCGTAGAGGGATTCGAGCTGTTCGACGTAGGAGAGCCCGACGAGGGACGGATCGGTATCGGGGCAAGCGCCATAGATCCTATCTCAGCTGTCAGTTATGCCGCCATTCTCTCCAACAAACAAGAAGCACCATACGCCGAAAGTCCTCCGCTCATTTCGCAACATTCGCAAGCTTCGACCTCATTGAAGTTGTCTATAGCATCCCTCCGAGACACCGACTCGGCGCAAGAGCCGCCTTCCGTCACGCTCTCTAGGAACTGCTCGTAGACCTTGCCCAAGTTGCACGAGCACGCATCCTTGGCATCATCCGGCGCAGGAAAGTAAGGAAGGGGAAGCGTGGCCGAGTCGCAGGATCCGAGATACTGGATCACGTATTTCTGATACTCGCACTCGTAGACTCGGTTCCAGCAGTGGGCGGCGTAGCAGTTGATGTTTTCGACGTAGTATTCACAGCCGCAGGCGAGTGTCTCGAGCTCGCTGCCGTCCTCACGGGCTTCGTCCAAGCACTTTTGAGTGGTAGAGGATGCCTTGTTCAGACATGTTTGAAGGCCAGAGGAGTCTGCACATCCAGTAGTTGTCAAGTTGGTGGTTGAGGCGGCGTTGGCAAACACTGCCAAAGAGAAGAGTGTAACCGCCCCGAACAGCATGATGACTTGGGAATATGAAGGAACCGACGAAAGGGCTTGACAGCAGCAACAACGACAGCATCAACAGAATCTCTCCATCAACAACCTCTTATAAGTCATCCCATTCGCATGCCCCATTCATGGCAACTTTGTGCCGAGAAGGGCGCCAAACGGAGCCCCCATCATCGCCAAAAACACTTCGGATATTAGTTCTGACGGAAATAAAGCCGCAACATCAGGCTCAGGGCAGAAGACATGAAGCTTCATTCAGATCAAGGTGGAGCGGCGAGATAAAACTCACAATGTTTTCTTCGCAGCCTAACCTGAATGAGGGCTTCGGAGGAGAAGGGTTCAGGCACACGAGGGCGGCGATGAACCGGGCGCCTCAGTTGGGCGGGGAATGGAAACAAGCGAGATGCTTGATGGGGATAGGATTCGGAGAGATCCGTTAGACGAGTTGAAGGAGCTGCTCGTTTGGGTGTACTCCGTGATAAGACTGAATGATGACTTGGCGTAGCTTCTCATCAGGGCCTGGGTGGTACTGACTACCTGGTTACATAGCTGGAGGGCATAGGTCATTTGGTAAATGCTTCTCGATGGACTTGACCGATGGGCTTTCTCAGTCTTGCAAACATCTTATCATTGACAGTGGTAGACCAAGTATTGAGAAGGAGGTTGTTTGTACAAGTTCAATAATGAGCGTACTGCATGTAAGCTGCCACCCTGACCGAGCTAAGTCAATTGAGATCTAGTAGTATGCCATCTCGAACAATTCTCCGAGCATATAAACTTTCTTGTACACATACATCGTTGATGGGTTGTATTTCCTACCGAAACGTTGTGCTGTGGTTGCTCAGATCGGCCCCCAAATGTGTAAGTGGGCTTTGCCGCAGCAATGAGTCTGATGGTGGGCCTATTCGTGACCAGGATATGGATTCTTCGACTGTAGGCACACTGTTGATGTTTCTCGATACGAGTATATATAGAAATAGCCTTTACGGCGTGTTTCTTAATTTATTTCCCACGTTGTATTGTCATGACGGTCATGTCGTGGGTGACCTACCGTACACGGTAATATAGCGTGCTGACTAACCTAGCGGATCCTGATTTGTCTCCCTGGATCGGCGCTCATACATTAGCTTAGGATATGGCATAGCTATTCTGTATCTCGCTCTGGTACTCTATTGAAGACGGCTAGAAATGGCATTTCCCAGCAATTGCCGTCGTCCATTTACAGTAATTGAGTCTCCAAGCTCCTGGGCAGCCCATTGCCAAACAAGCGGCTTGACGCCATCGGCGGGGAAAACAGGCCGGTTTCCGAAGAGTCCCCACCACGTGATGGCAGCTGGTGATTGGGTTGGCTGCTCACTTACGTACCTATGCTCCAGCACTGCTTGCGTAGGTACTTGGACATGGTGAGATGTCGACAGGTCGGTCCTGTTTGCCAACTCCCCATCCAGGACGCTTCTCTTGATCAAATCATTCACCCACAGGCCACAGGCCACAGACCCTTGAAGACATGGTTGTAGAAGAGCGAACATGTTCCGATGATGAGCGGGGTTCAGAGTCTCCAGACCCTGCTCTCGCCGGTCCCCCCGTCACTCGCCTTTCCGCCTCGGCTCAGTCCTACAAGCTCTTAAAGCTGTCTTCTCCCTTCATCGTTCTCATCATCCTCATCATCCTGGTACATGAATACGAAATCGACTCCTTCTTCAAAACCTCAACCATGAAGGCCTCGAATGCTCTCGCGACATGCACGTCTTTGGCTGCTGTCCTCAACATTACCCACTACAGGAACGAATCACTCGCACCCTCTCCACTCCCCTTGTCTCACGCGGCGTCAGACGGGGAGCAGATTATTGAACTCTTTCAGAATCTCGGCCGCTCTACCGTTTGGAAGAGCATTGCCAACATCAGCTTCGAAGGGGACACCTTTGAGCCCGAGGGCATGGTTCGCCTTGGCGATGATCGCTACATTGTCAGTGCTGGAGAGTATACTGAGAGCACCCAAAAGTACGGCAAGATTGTCAATGGAACCGACCGAACAGCCGGCCAAGGATTTGCCCACTTGATAGTATACAACGGCAAGGGCGAGCGCATTGCCGACGCAAGCATTACCAAAGAGGGCGACAGCGAGTATCATAACGGTGGCATCGACTTTGACGGCGAGTTCCTCTGGGGCACCATTGGCCAATATCGACCCAACAGTACGGCCTATGTTTACAGGACTGATCCGTCGGCTTTGGATCCCGAGAAGGTATTGCAGTATGCCGACCACCTGGGAGGCATCGTGCATGATACGAAAAAGGAGACAATCACCGCTCTCAACTGGGGTGCCCGAAACGCTTCCACATGGAACCTCAAGCAAGCCAAGACGGGCTGTGATGCAAGCCCCAAGCCAGCCGATGTGGTGCGTAATCCCAGCTACTTTGTGGACTACCAAGACTGCAAGTGGCTGGGACACAGCAAGCTGTACGACGGGAGGAGCATCATGCTCTGCTCGGGCGTTGCCACGGTCGGCAGCTACAGTCTTGGCGGCATCGCGCTGGTCAACGTCGAGACCATGGTCCCCGTGGCCGAGGTGCCCATTACTCTGGAGAGCGCCCTCGGGGTCAGACTGACGCAGAACCCCGTGGACGTGAGCGTCAAGGACGACAAGCTGCGGCTGTACTGGATGCCGGATCAGCACAACAGCACCTTGTACATCTATGAAGCACAGCCTGAAAGCCCGTACGAGTATGGCGGCGGCAACTAAAACAAGGGGCTGGAGCACGGCACACGATCTGCAAGGCCATCACACCGACCTGCAGGGAGATGCTTCTTCCCGTGCTGATGCAACACCGGGGAATTGGTGGCTGCCTGAAGCTCTGCTAACTTGCTGGTGACGGTCACCATGAACACAATGGCCCACATGGAGCTGCAGCCACACAAGGCAGGCTACATTTATTAAAGAATGTCGTTGCCTTGCAAACCATCAAGCATTTATCTTCCATCTTGACTCCCAGTCGACTTGGGCACCATCTCATCATCCTATCCCATTCCTTGTCAAACATGACTTCTCCTTGTGCCTCTTCTGGTGAAGCCAGTCTCACCACCATGGACCTAAAACCCTTCGACTTCAACATATTTCCCCCCGAGATTCGCGACATGATTTGGGAAGCATTTCTTCCCGACACTCGAGTATTCCACATCAGAAGCATCAAAAGCCGCAGATTGAACCCAAGTGAGACCGACCCAGAGAATTTCTTTGTGTTTCACATCATCCATCCGCCACCGGTTACCACAAGAGTCTGCACCGAATCGCGTAAGCTCGCCCTTGCCAGAGGCTTCTTTCTTTCGCCCTGGAGCCAATCCCCCGGTTACTGGTTCAATCCTGATCGAGATATCCTCTATTTTGACCGCAATCAACGGTACCAGCTACGCAAGCTACCCGATCGGCGTGTCTTCGATATCCCGGGATGGGACCGAGTGCTCCATGTTGGACTCGACTGGCGGACTTTCTTCAAGGATATCCCACGACCAGGGCCAGACGAGACCATGTCAACCTACTGGAGGACCGCCATTGAGCATGTATATGGCTACATGCCGAATGCGAGGACCATCAACTACATTCTCCCTCAGATTCGGTACAAAGGTGGCATCACCTGGGCACGCGAGCCGTACCATGCCGAACGTTACGATCCCGTACTTGCTCCTCTGCCGCTGGATGCGTTAATCCCTTGGGAGACGCGGCGGAACCTGGACATTCAGGATCCCGATAGCTTTCAACCAATGATGGATCCTCCCACTACGTTTGTGATCTGGAAGGACGTGAAGCGGGATATGGTGAAGGGTTTCGAAAAAGGCGAGGGCGAGGGCGAGGACGAGGACGAGGACGAAGATCAGGTTGGGGATAGCGTTGGGGATGAAGTTGCAATCATGTCTCACAGGGGACCCTTCTACCCGCCCAAGATTATCGGATGGTTACTTAAAAGGCCTCATCTACCTATCAAACTGGAGGATCTTTCGAACATGGTGTTACCTGCGTGAGGGTACCGAGTTGCTGCGAGGCTACACGTTTAAGGAGTCGACTTGTTTGCCAGTCATTCATTTTCACCTTGGCACAGGTTGCAAAGGCATAGGATAGTTTAGCGAGGCGTTTATTTGGAGAATCAAACATGTTTCTTTTGAGCTGATCAATGCTACCAAGTTTTGCCTATACATTTTGTAGACACGGACGCCTCATACTCTCTCTCTTATCTCAATGCAACTCCATATACCCTCGCTCATTTGCCCATCAACTCCCGCCAGAAAACAACTCTGCTCAGCAACATTTCCGCTTGATCCTCCAAACAATTCACTTAGACAGTCATGTGGATAACCTCAATGTTGTTACCCAGCGGGTCAAGAACAAAAGCAGCGTAGTACCCAGGCCTGTAATGGTCCCGAGGCCCAGGCTTGCCATTATCCGTCGCACCAGCTTTGCTACATCCCCCTCGTTAGCTACAACCTTCACATACGAAGTAGTACAACTTACATGGCATGCTCATACCACTCCTGGACATGCTCCCGATCCCTCCCGGCAAAGGCCACATGCACGGGCGCCACGCGCTTCCCTAGCTCGCCGCCGTACTTTTCCAGCCCGGCCTCCTCGGCGCCGCCGCCGAGCCAGAAGTCCGGGCCGGCGCCCTCGAGGCCGAAGCCGCAGTAGGGGCGGGGGCCTTTGCCCTCGAACTTGAGGGTGTAGCCGAGGGGTTCGAGGACGGCGGCGTAGAAGTCGCGCATCTCGGTGTAGTGCTTGCCGACGGGGAGGCCGATGTGGTGGAAGGGCATGATGAAGGTGTTTTTGGGGGAGAGGTTTGAGGTTTGAGATTGGTATGTGTTTGCTGTAAAGATGAAAGATGCGATGATTTGGATTGTGATTGTGATTGAAAGTCAAGATTGGATGGGATCTCGCATGCCTTAAGTAACCATCCGCCTCCCCCTCATCCTCCAAAGTTATGCTCAAGTCCATGCCATCATTTTCACGCCGATACCTCACAGCCTCAACTCAAAACGGGCGTCGGTCTTCCCCTCATCACCGTACTATCCAGATTCCCCCCGTGCCGTACTACTCCCTTGGGCAGTACGCGCCCGGACAAATGCCCCAAGTCCAAAAGTCCGGAATCCCTCCGTGTGCACGTGGACGCGCGCAGGTTTCGCTGCTCGAACCCTTGGGAAACGCGCTTGGCCGGTGACTCACCAACGCGTTTTTCTTACTTTTTTAAGTATTTGGAGGAGGGATTAACGCCTGGAGGAAGGTTGCGTTCGGCGTGGGAATGGGGGTGATCCTTGGTTTGTGACGCCATCACTTGAAGAGGGTAAGTGGACTGCTCGCGCGGGGAGGGGGGAAAGTTGGAGGCTTGTGAGGGGTTGTTGTGATGCACGTAGATACATACATACCAAATGTAGATGGCAGACAACTCGTTGGATTGGAGTATTGTGGCTGTGGTTGTATCACCAATGTCGCATTTTCGGAACTCGGGGTTCCGCAGCTGATGCATGTTTATCAATTATGACGAAATACCTTGATTGTCGTATTCTCATCAAAGTGAGCGTGGTCATCTAGTCTCGATCCGCCGTTGGTTACACACATCGGCCTGCTTTTTTTAACCATTCGCAAGTCATCATAGTTGTCTCATATTACGAGGGAACACGGAATATCAGGAATATCAGTAATAAACATGATGGAACAAGAACCGACGGCGTGCAATTCCCCTCACTTGGTCAGCATGCTCACTCCTGACAAAACATGGACAGCAAACTTGACCCAAAGAGAAATAGACTGCCGTACAATTGACATATAAGCCCTAAAATACCATCCTCCCCCCCAACCTTTTTCCCTTCCTTTGAAGCTTAAAGAGCTTGCGATAAGCATCCTCAGCCCTGCTCTCTCGGTTAACCTGAATGCCTGAGCACAGCTGACATCTCCCCCGGCATCTGCGTGACGATCTTTCCCCCAGTCGAACAGCCAGCTCATAGGGCTCTCTTAGCGATGAGCACTAGCCATGGGTCTCTTTGCTAGGAAGCGGTCAGCTTTGGACAAGTCAAAACCCGTCCAATTGCAATGTTATTCCCACTGGACAACTTGACTATTGGTGATCGTCGACTGGGGCCTTGCGGTGGGCAAGCTGAACCCAACATTTCGCTTCAACAGCCCAGCTTTTTCTTTTTTCTTCTCCCTTTTCTCTCTCTTTTCACGTCTCGTCTATGATTCTTCCCAGCTGAACTGTGGATCAGACTATTGCCGCATTCCCGATCAACGACGGGGTTTCGTACATGCAGTACCACGGTAGCAAAAAACAAACCCCCCAACGCAAATGTCCAGAATTAGTATCTGTCTTGTCAAAAGACGATCCCTCTCTGTAAGAAGTAGGCGTGGCAGGTTGACGACCAATCCTGAGCCTTTGGTGGGCTGTGTGAAGGGAGCATGTCATCATCCTCACCCACACCCTCCATCTCCAAGTAGAGCCCATGTCTACGGCCCATCCTCATCTTCCAAAGATGAGCTTCTCGTTGATCGTGTGGAGCAACCTCGGATGCACCGCTGGACCAGAACTGCAATGCTCGTCCAAAAGACCAAAAGATGCACTATACCTGTTTGCTGTCTGCTGTCTGTCATATCATGGCCTTGAGGCGTGGGACCAGAGCCTCAACTTGTCCAACCCCGTGTGCCATCTCTCCCTTTCGTACCAGAATACGATGTGGGACAGCCCGAACCCGACGAATTGGAAAGTCTCCGACCCCCAATCTCATCCTGAGGAACTCGACCGTGTGTGAATCCCCTTTTCCTCATTTCCGTGAACTCAGCTCGGTCCTGCTCTGCCTTGTGCCCATCGTATTCATCGCAAATCCTGCTAAACGCTGTGCACGCCGTGCCCATCTCTATTCCCCCCCTTCCCTTTGCTCACCTAAGCCCTGCATTCTCACACACTTCCTCTCCTCACAAGACCCAATGACATTCTCCCCCAGTCAAGGCTGAGCAGTTACAACGCAGCAGCGTACCTAGTGCTGACCCCATCCTCGGTTGTATCCAGACTCGTGCCCCCTTCAGCGCTGCATGCAACCCTGATATAGCAACCGTGCAACCAAGAACCAAAACGCTTCTTTCCAAGCCTCTATATGCTGTACACCATCCGAGAATGGCTTTTGCCCTTTGAGGGAGCTGGCACCCCCTCCCTTGCTCCCATGGCCCCCCTGCTGGCTATGCATGCAGGCCGAGTTGGGCAAACCAGGTTAAAACGAGTATGGCTGCAGATGGCGTCTTGGCTGAGTGGTTGATCTAAATAGAACCACCGAACTGGGTCCCCCAAAAGGGCAGACTTGCACATCTTTTTGAAAACATATATATCGTCCAGCGGTAAGGCCTCTTGGCTGCTCTCGGTTCGCAATGCCCTTCAACAAGATCAAGAAAGCCATCCAGTGGTGCCGCAACACGGTCAATCTCCTTGTATACTATCTCCTTCACTAAGAGCGCCTCTCCAGCGTTTCTTCCAATATGATTCCCTCGTTACATTTCCTCTTCTTCTTGCTCTCTTTCTTGCGCACATTGGTTCAAGCCGTCCCTTATGGCAACTACAGCCGTGGAAGCTCAGGGGATCACCACTCAGGGCCAACTCGAGAGTTTGACCTGAGTGTAACATGGGAAGACCACAGCCCTGATGGATACACGAGAAAGATGCTGCTGGCAAACCACCAGTCCCCAGGGCCAGAGCTCAGAGTTCGCCAGGACGACTGGGTCATTGTCAACGTCCACAACCATTCACCGTACAACATCACTATTCACTTTCACGGTGTGTCATACATGCAACAGACAAGACTCTCATCCCGTGCTCACAATGCTAACATCCCACATCAGGCATCGAAATGCTAGGCACCCCGTGGTCCGACGGCGTCCCGGGCGTCACCCAAACCCCCATCCAGCCCGGCTGCAGCTTCAGATACAAGTGGAAGGCCACCCAGTACGGCAGCTACTGGTACCACGCCCACTTCCGCGGCCAGATCGAGGACGGTCTGTACGGGCCCATCGTCATCAACCCGCGGCCCAGCGACCCGAAGCCCTTCGGCTTCGTCTCCAGCGACCCGGACACCCTACGTGCCATCGAGGAGGCCGAGGCGAAGGTGGTGCCCCTGGCCATTGCCGACTTTACGCACCTCACCTCGGAGGACAAGTGGGACATGACGCTGGCGGCTGGGTTTGAAGATTCGTGCTATGATTCCATCGTCTTCAACGGCAAAGGACGTGTCGAGTGTCTCCCTGCGGACGAGGTGGCGGCCAACCTGAGCAGCGACCAGAAGACGTATCTAAGTCTTGTTCCAAACGCAACCATGACAGATAAGGGGTAAGCACTCCTGGCCCCAATGAATGTGAGGATCTCTAACACTGGCCAGATGTCTTCCACCTTCGGTCATGATTGCCATCGGCGGCGGAAAAGGCGACGCCTCCGCACTGCAACCCGGTGTCTTCTCCGGCTGCAAGGAAACAGAGGGAGAGGTCGAAGTCATCCAGCCCAGCCGCGACGACGCCGAATGGATCGCCATCGACCTCATCGGCGCCATCAACTTCGCCACGGGCACCGTGTCCATCGACGAGCACGACATGTGGGTGTACGCCATGGACGGCGGCTACATCCACCCGCAAAAGGTCCAGGGCGTCGTCCTCACCAACGGCGACAGGTACTCGGTCCTCGTCAGGCTCAGCAAGAAGGGCAACTTCAAGATCCGCTTCAACTCCATGGCCGCGCCGCAGGTCATCGTCGGCCACGCCGTCCTCTCGGTCGGGGGAGCACCGGGGAGCTACGACGCCGGCTCCGACTCGAAGCCCTTCTTCTCCATCACCGGTGTGCCCCTGTCGACCGACACCGTCCTGTTCGACCAGAGCAAAGCGTCCCCCTACCCGGCGGCTCCCATCCCCGAGAGCGCAGACGCCCTGTACCAGCTGCACATGAAGATTGACGGCGCCTCGTACCTCTGGGCGCTCAACAGCTCGCGCCTGATGCCCGTCGACCTCGACGCCGACCAGCCCGTCCTCTTCCACCCGGACCCCTACGTGCACGACAACGTCACCATCACCACCAGGCTCAACGACTGGGTCGACCTCGTCTTCTACGCGTCCGTCTTCCCCCAGCCCCCGCACCCCGTCCACAAGCACGGCACCAAGATGTACCTCATCGGCCAGGGAACGGGGCCCTTCAAGTGGTCCTCGGTCGACGAGGCCGTCAAGGACGTGCCCGACCAGTTCAACCTGGTGGACCCCCCGCGGAGGGACGCCTTTGCGTCGCTGCCGGCCGCGGACGAGGTCACGTGGGTGGTGGTGAGGTACCAGGCGAGCAACCCGGGGGCGTGGCTGCTGCACTGCCACATCAACAACCACATGCTGGGGGGGATGATGATGGTGATCCAGGACGGCGTGGATGCGTGGCCGACGATTCCGGAGCAGTATCAAAACGGGAGGGGCGGTTTGTGATTTCTGCGTGTAGTGTATCGTGTTTAGTGACAATGTATTTAGTAAAGTGTGATGATGATCATGTATGATGAGGAATTGACATGTTTACCGAGCTGGTAGTTGATTGGATGAAAACAGTTGCAGAGATTAGATGTATCCAGTGAGACTGGGATAGCATTAGTCGATTCCTGGGCATAGTAGGGGATGTACATACAGCGGCTTAGCAGGGGTGCAAAAGGACAGGATCAAGTGCCATGTTGTGAATAGAACCTCCATGTCAGTTTCTCTAGCAGATACTTGAGAAGAGAAGGCAAGGCTACCACTTGTAAACATCAACCCAAATCTGACCAGTCTTGTGTCTTGCTGTCAATGTCTAAGGAGTTATTTCATAATGACACAAAGACAATCGATTAGGTAACAACACAATCCACCTGTAAAGTACTTTGCACGAAAAGGGGTATGTATAGATATTTACACTCATCCACTCCTATTATCGAACAACCACCCCCATCCCCTCAAAACAACCAAGTAATCACCTTCAACGCCTTCCCCTTCCACCCCGTCGTTTCCTCAACCACCTTCTCCTCGGCCGTGTGCACGTCCGTCACCAGGTCCATCTCGGCCAGCCTCACCGTCCTCGTCCTCTTGACCACCTTCCACCCGACGTACATGATCAGCATGATGGGCAGCTCAATGTAGAAGCTCACAAAGCTCACGCCGTCAAACTTGGGGCTGAAGCAGCTCCACCCCTGCACCAGCACGATGACGCTGTTGAGCACGACGCAGATCCAGGGGCCGTAGGGGTACGTCCAGTTCTTGAAGGGGAGCAGGTGCGTCTTGCCCTGCACCGCGAGGGCGGAGCGGAAGCGGATCGACGTGATGCCAATGGAGATCCAGCTGAGCTGGTTGGACACACCGACGATGCTAGAGAAGAACGAGTCAGCACACATATTCACCGAGTTCCTTGAAAAGAGATGACATACTTTTGCAGCCACGTCCACAGCTGTCCAGCACCGATGAAGCTCGACCCAAAGCACAATCCCGCAACGAAACTCGTCGCCAGCACCGCCACCCACGGCACCTGGTGCTTGTTCAGCTTCCCAAACACCTTGGGCGCGTGCCCCTCGGCGGCGAGCGTGTAGAGGAGCCTCGTTCCGGCAAACAGGGCGTGGTTCCCGGCCGAGAGCACGCTAGTCATGATGACGGCGTTGATGACGCTGCCCGCGGCGTGGGCGCCCGTCATCTCGAAGACGATGGTGAAGGGCGACGTCCGGGTCTCCTTGGAGTCGAGGTCGGGGTAGGTGTAGGGGACGTTCAGGCCGATCAGGAGGATGGAAAGGAGACTGGACGGGGGTCAGCTGGGGAAATGAGTGCCGGGAAAGCTCGACGTACTAGAATAGCAGGATTCGCCAAAACACATTCTTGACGACCCTAGGGAGGTTCTTGGTTGGGTTCTTGGTTTCTCCAGCCGTGATGGCAATACTCTCCGTGCCGCCATCTACAAATGTTTAGTAAATGCATATAGGCCTTTGGTCAGGTTCGAGGGATAGCCACTCACAAGCAAACGAGGCCGTCACAAAGACGGACGCGAAACCGCCAATGCCACCTACAAAGGGTGCATCAGGAAGATGCCAGTACTTGCCGCCAATGTACTCGTGGTCCACGTTTCCACCGCAGTTGACTACAATGCCCATGACAATAAAGACCTGTCGAGAAGAGTATAAGTAACCAGCCCAAGAGGGATCTAATGCCAGTCTTGGCCCGGGGACTCACAACAATGGTGATGACCTTGAGCAGGCTCAGCCAGTACTCGAGCTCACCGTAGGCTCGCACGGTGATGATGTTGGCGAGGATCAGGACGAACCAGAAAATCAGGCTCAGAGCCCAGCCGGGGAAGTTGTCGGTCCAGTACTCGAGGATGAGCTGCAGGGCCACGAGGTCAGACGCGGTAGAGACTGCGTCGTTGAACCAGTAGTTCCAAGTGAGGGCGAAACCAAAGGCATCGTCGACGAAGCGGCTAAAGAGTGGTTTGACTGGCGTCAGTTTAAGCTTGTTTCAAGCAGTACAACTAGAACAAAAGCAAATATAGCAATATAATTGGTCGTATGCACGACTTACCCAGCAAAAGTACAAAAACTGCCAGCCACGGGGATAAACGCCGCCATCTCGCCCAGGCTCAGCATAGTAGTAAACACGATGCCTCCCACAATGGCGTAGGCAATCAGGATGGACGCCGGCCCGCCAGTGGCCAGCGACTTGCCGGTACCCAAGAATAAACCGGTGCCAATAGTGCCGCCAATGGCAATCATCTGCACCTGGCGAGCCGACAGCGAGCGCCTCAGGCGGTCGGACTGCGTCGGGCCGTGGTAGTGGTGCTGGCCGGCCGGGCTGGCGGCGGAGCTGTAGGCCTCGACGTCATGGTACCGGGGGTGAATGCCCGTGTCCTTGGAGGAGTCGTCGTCGTTGGCGTGGGAAGTGGTGTAAGCCATGACTGAAGGGCGGGGGCTCCCAGAGGAGGGAGTGCAGTTGGTGAGGCTTCAAGCGCAGCTATGTCCAGATAGGGATGATTTCTTAGTATACAACAAGACCAAATGAGTTGATGAGCAGCAGCATCATGCATGAACGTGACCCAAGTCAGATTTACAAGGTGGCCGTGGTGGAATATTTCACTTGCAAGCTTCCCTAACAAAGGACCGAAAGCCTTGCACGCACGAGATATTGCGTGCTCGCCCTTGCATCCACCAAAACCCCAGATTCTGGATACACGGCAGGGAACTTTTTATGTAACAGGGCCCCTCCAACCCTCGTACACTTGACACCCTCGAGAAGGGTTCGCCAATTCGTGTTTTTTGCTCGACGCTTTCCCAGGAGCATGGGCGCGTACCCTCGGGAGCTCCGCCCGCTAGAGACCAGGTTGGAAGGTGATTAACCGACCTACACGCTCAAGTCACGTACCGTGGGGGAGGAGGAGAAAGGAAGAGGATCTGCTGGCGTAACTGCTACGACTAATAAACGATACTGTACAACCTCGCCAGACGGTCCAGTCCCAGCTTCTCTGTTTGTACGAACAGCTGGCTGGCAGTGAGTGACCCTTGGATCAAAATGGCGAGAGCAGAACCCCAGGCCCAGGGTAACGTCGCAGCAGCGCCTATACGTGTGCTGACTGGCTGGGGGACCCGGCGGCGTAGGATGGCGAAAATGGCTTGTCTGCTGGTGGTCCAGGTGATGTTTTCCTGGTCTCAAAAAGTACTTGTACAGTAGTTTGCTTGGCTGCCAACCTATTTTCGCTTTCCGTCACCGTCATGATTTCACTGGCAGAATCTGACCCTGATCCTTCAGGCTCAAACAGGCAACCTGAACAAGTGCCGCCATATCTCACGCAGCTGACACCATTTCCTTGGCTCTCATCATGCACGAATTCCCATTTGTCTTGTTCTCTTTCCAAGCACATGACATTTACGACCACCTACTTGTATTGACGTATAGGTAGTCAATCAACAAAGAATTCAAAGTGAGGCTACTCGTCAGACCCGCACCCAAGAAGCAACCCCCTGCAACTTGGTCAACAAGCCGCTTCTGCCCTACAGTAGGCCGTGGAACCCCTGCTTGCGCCGTCTTCTCTTTCAGGCAGTTGAGAAAATGAAGAGATGAATAATGTCGGTGCCTGGGATGCCTACTTACCACGGTAGGGGAAGGAGAAAGTCGCCTGTTATTCCATGTCGCAATCGACCCTGCAAGAAAAGAAGATTTTTCTTTTCTTTCTTTCTCCTTTCTCTCTTTCTGACTCTACTTTCTCTCCTCTCTCCATCGAGGACATGATTCATTCTCAACTTCAACTTGATTCTCTCCCTCTCGGCAATTGCCATCCCCGCTAGGCACCAAGCACGGCCAAGACCGCCTAAAGCCGGCTGGGCCCTCCCCTAAAACCGCTTGCGCTTCTTGGCAAAAGAGTGCTGACTTGGCATCAGAGGCTTGTTGCAAGTTTACGGAGTTATTTTATTATAAGCAAAAGAAGACGATATTTCTCATCAAACAATTGATTGCCTCACTTCATCGACGACTTAGAGTGACACTGGACATCTATCAAAATGAATAAACAAAACAGCCTTGATTTTTAGAAAGGCCAAAGAGACCATCCCCATGACCGTCAATGAAAACTCACTTGGTAGTCATCCCTCTCAACATCCATCACCCGAGGAACATCACAACCGACGACTTATCAAGCGCATCTTGTCGCCATACCCGAACAATTCATAGGCTCATCACTGCATATTTCAGTAGATGCACATTTGTCCGTCGGAGATGAGATGATGGAATTGATGGACTGGTCAAACCATGCCCAACTTCCACATAGCAAGCCCCAAAGTTGACGAAAAAAGCCCACATTTTCAACCCTCACACATGAATTCACAGAAACAACTTCAAACAAACCGCAGCACCTACTTCTTAGTCCCCCCAATCCTGTTGCCTCACAACTTCATCACCTCGCAGACCAAAAACACGTCCCGTCCTCTCACTAAGATCGCCCGTGTCACAGCGGGTGGCTGTGCCAATGCCAGTCAGCCTTGAGCCAGGCGGCGCAACGCCAATCTCAGGCAGCCATCCAAAAAAGCCACCATCAATGCCTTCCCCTGGTGACCTTGCCTCCAGCATCGTTGTATATCAACTCTGGCCTCTTCGTTTCTCTCCATTGTCTGTTTGACTCATTGTTCTAGTTGATTGATCCCAAAACGTGTTCATTTTGTTCCTGCTCTGTATTCAATTCTCCATATAAGAGAACAACCTCCAATTGCTCATCTGCAACAATATACCCCAAATTCATCACCAACTTGACTCGTCACAATGTTGTCCAACCTCGCCAGCAAACTCGGCCTCGCTTCCTCCTCCTCCTCTGCCCCCATATCAACCGCCAGGGCCGTCTCCAAAACCACCAGCAACGCCCCCGTCCACGTCACATACACCAGCAATCAGGTCCCCATCCCGGACGACTTCCTCACCACCCCTCCCCCAGCACCCATCACCTGCACACCCATCGACTGGTCCTCCTCCCCCCTCCCCCAGTACCACGGCAAAACCGCCCTCGTCCTCGAAAACGTCCTCTCCCGCCAGGAGTGCTCCCACCTCCTCTCCCTCGCCGAAGCCTCCGTGCCCCACGACCAAGGCTCCTCGGCCTGGCGCCCCGCCCTCGTCAACCTGGGGTACGGCCTGGAGGCGCCCGCCCCGGGGTACCGCGAGAGCGACAGGATCATCTGGGACCAGCAGACTGTCGTCGACCGCCTCTGGGAGCGCTGCGCCCAGGCCGACGGCCTCCGCGAGCTGCTGGCCAAGGTAGAGCCCAACCACAAGATAAGCGGCGGCATGTGGCTCTTCCGCCGGTACAACGAGCGGATGCGCTTCCTCAAATACTCGCCCGGCCAATACTTCAAGCGTAAGTCGACTGCTCTCCGTTCATTAATCACAGTTCGCACGCTAACTCATCGCCCAGCTCACTGCGACGGCCCGTACTGGTACGAACAAGGCGACAGGGAGTTCCAGACCTGGTACACCGTCCATCTATACCTCAACGACTCTGCCTCACACAACCCTGAGTCCGATCTTGAAGGCGGCGCGACCGCTTTCCTCGACAGGAAGCGCGAGAAGCGCGTCGATGTCAACCCCAAAGCGGGCAGCGTCCTCATCTTCCAGCACCAGGGTCTCTTCCACGAGGGATCCAAGGTGATAAAGGGCACAAAGTACACAATGCGAACCGACATTCTGTATGAGTGGGTGCCAGATAACGAATCAAACAGTGAAAAGGCTGGGAAATCTGATGCTTAGATGGTCAATCAACCAAACAAGGATATGTCATTATTTGTAAAAATGCTTAGTTTAGTCCAATCGCCTCAAGATATAACTCATCTTCGCTTCGGCATTTTCTTCTCTTCCAATTCCTCAATGTCCTTCTTCTTGTGGAAATGCGGCGCCAGTTCCGCCAGCCAAGCTGGTTCAATCGGCATCACACTTCGCATGTATTCTTTGGTCGTCTGCACCAGCTCAAAGTACACCACCATCTTCTCCGGAGGGTCCGATGCCATGAGCACACTGCTGGGGTGAACCCACACGGTCGTGTTGTTCTTGACTGTGCGGTAGCTATCGCCGCTCTTCTGTAGACGGGCAGCGTTGGGGAAGAAGCCTGCCGTGATGGCTCGTTTGATCGGTCGTAGATTGGCGGCTCCGCAGGTCGAAGGGGCTACTTCAACGCGTTCGCACAGCTTGGCCAGCTGATCTCTAACATCGCGCGCTCGGGTCAAGGACCTCTGCTGCAAAAAGTTTTCTCGAGCCCAGACAGGAGAGAAATCACTATCAACCCACTGGTTCCAAACATTGAGCAGTGTGAGATGATCCCCTCCGTCCTTGACAGTAAACCGATTACGAGCGCTGTCCGCGTGGATCTTCTTGTCTTTGGGTCGGAAGAAGAGAGCTGAAGCCTCGCCAAGCATGGAGACGATGGAGAGCACCTCCTCGACGCACTTCTCCTTGTCTGCAGCTAGAACTGCCTTGGCAAGCATGGGATCCGTAGGAAACTCAGCCATCTGCCGGCCAAGCTTGGTCAGCTCGCCCTTGTGGTTCAACGCTTGTAAAGCAAAGAGCTGATTGAGCGCTCCGATGAGAGCCTCTGTTGGCGGGGGATCCATAAACTCAAAGTCGAGCAGTTCGTTGATGCCCAGTGATTTCAGCTGTAATACCACACCGTTGAGATTTGTCCGCTGAATTTCTGGCGTCGTCGACTCGTCCATCTCGTTCATGTAGGCAAACTTGGTATACAGCCGGAAACACTTTCCAGGGCCGACACGTCCAGCACGACCGCTACGTTGGTTTGCCGAGGCTCGAGAACAAGGCACAACCACCAAATTGGACATTCCCGTTGCAGGGTTGTACACGTTCTCCTTGACGTAACCAGGGTCAATGACATAGACGATGCCATCAATGGTCAAACTCGTCTCAGCAATATTGGTGGCCAGAACAACCTTACGAGCACCGTCTGGGGTTGGCTCAAAGATTTTCGATTGTAGTTCCGAGGGAAGATTGGCGTAGATGGGACAAATGACGAGCTCCTTGATGCGACTTCCGAGCTTTTTGGCCGTTTCAGCAATCTCCAGCTCCGCCGCCTCGATTTCATCTTGACCTGTCAAGAAGATGAGGATGTCTCCTTTTCCCTGGGTCGTGTGAATCTGGAAGACGGTCGTTATAGCCGCGGCAAGATAATTTGCCTCCGGAGCTGGTGTGTAGTAAATGTCCACAGGATACCGTCGACCAGGAATGTTGAAAATGGGCGCATCATCAAAATAGTTGGCAAACTTTTCGGCATTCATGGTAGCTGAGGAGATGAGCAGCTTCAGATCCGGCCGTTCGCGGGCGAGATCCTTGACCAAGGCCAGCAGAATATCCGTATGCACCGTCCGTTCGTGTGCCTCGTCAATCATCAGGGCCGAGTAACCTGCGAGATCTGGCTCCGTCATGAATTCTCGCAACAGCATACCATCAGTCATATACTTGAGAACTGTCTTGTCGGACGTGCTATCCTCGAAACGGATCGTGTATCCAACCTCGTTGCCGACCTTGACACCGACCTCCTCGGCAACACGAGCTGCCACACTCATGGCAGCGACTCGTCGAGGCTGCGTGCATCCAACCTTTAATCCATTTTTCGTATAGCCTGCTTCATGTAGGTACTGCGGCAACTGTGTAGTTTTTCCACTACCAGTCTCTCCGACAATAACCAGAACTTGATACTGCTCCAGCGCAGCCAGGAATTCGTCTCGGTATTGATAAATAGGCAGACTCTTTCTCGTCTCCTGGATTGACAAGGCTTTCTTCTCAGCTGCCTCGATTTGGGCCTCCAAAAACCTCTGCTCCTTGGTCATCTTTTGATCATCGCCCGGCATCCTCGAGTCCAGATTCCATTGGATATACTGTGCATCGTCCAGAACATAGTCGTAACTGTCATTCTCCAGCTCGCCGCGTTGGATCTGGGCCTTTGCTTTCTGGGCCTGTTCTCGCTCCCACTCTTCGTGCTCCGTGACAAACTTTTCTTGACCGTACTCGTCTTTTTCCACGTAACGCTTATAAAGGGCCTCCTCTTTCTTTTTCCGGTCCAATTTTCCCTTCTCCGTAATGTAGTCCTCTGGCATCATATACCCATCGCGGTGGTCGTCAATCTTCAATCGTTCTTCGGCTAGGCGCAAAATCTCCCGATTCTTGGCAAATTCAGCCTTTTCCTTCTCGGACAATCTGACGCCGCTTTTAAGCTCGGCGGTTTCTTCAGCGACTTGCTTCCGCAGAAGGGCAAGACGCTCTGCTTCTCGTTTCTTCAGATATTCCTGCCGTGATCGCTCTCGAAGATCTGGGAGCGCGTTATTCCTGGCCTCGGCGTCTTCCGCAAGCTTTCTTCTTGACGAAGATTCGCCATCTCGGTCGTACTTTTTGGACCGCCCTTCGTCCTTTTCCCTCAACCTCTTAGAAAACGCCTCTCGTTCCTCAATGTCCTTGCGACGTTCCAATTCTTCCTTTGCACCGTCAGACAGATCCTCCTCCTTGGGTTCGTCATGACTCAGTTTCACTCTTTTGCTTGCTGATTCTTCGAACTCGGGCTCATCCTCCTCTTCCGAAGCATCAGACGGCGGCTCCTCATCTCCCCATCGATCGTCAAAGTCGGCGCCATCATCGCGGTGTCGATATTGTTTTGGGCGGCTGTGGTGGGAGGATGCTCGGCGCGGAGACCTGTCGCGACTGCGGCTGCGATCGCGACGCGACTTTGAGTGTCGTGACGAGGACTTGTCGTCTCGATCGCGATCGCGATGGCGGTGCTTGTGCTTCTTCTCCTTGGTGACTTTCTGAGGCCCCACCTCGTCCTGATCCATGGGCAGGAAAGCGTATTTCTTGGAGCTCATGATGTGCGATGCTGGAGTTGGAAATTTGAACGAAAGGAAGGGTTCGCCAGATTCACGCCGGCCAGAGTACCAGATCTGAACCTTCAATGACCTTTACACAGAAATGTCGACACCACAGACCACGCCAAGCTCTCACGCTCTGCAGGTACCTAGTAGCCTAAGAAAGTTGGCCTGACGTCGACGTCCAGAAATTGGGAAAATTATCCGGGAGTTATTCCGATGCCCAATCATCTACATCCGATAATGAGCCGCCCCACAGTCAGGGACCAGGTACCGATAAGCTACTCGAGGCCAGCGCAAGCCAGGAGCTCCTACGTTACTAACAAAGAAAATGTATGGAGTGTTGATAACACGCTGGTAAACTCGAGTCGATAGATTCCGTCTTTCTTTGTTCCTCGTCCCATGTCAACCACCAACAACAGTATAAAGTCTACGGTCTGACTGGTCCAGTCGCCGGTTGATTTCTTTTTCCATTCTTTATATATCGAGTTTCAATCTTGAGCAGTTCCAATCACAATGTTACTCCATGGAGCCATCTTCATCTGTTTGCTGGCCTTGATCCAGTTGGCAGTTTGCGCCGAAGACTACTACAAGGTTTGCTTCCGAAATAAAGTCCGTCAGCAACGTCGCACAAAGCTCATCTGGCCCTTTACAGGTTCTCGGTGTCGATAAGCGAGCATCAGATAAAGAATTGAAGTCGGCATATCGTCGACTCTCCAAGAAATACCACCCCGACAAAAATCCGTATGCCCCTCCTCTGCTTCTCCCCAACTGGCACCATTACTAACTCGACTCCTTCACAGCGGCGACGAAACAGCCCATGACAAGTTCGTCGAGGTATCCGAAGCCTACGAGGTCCTTAGCAACTCTCAAACCCGCCAAATCTACGACCGCCATGGCCACGAGGGCGTGAAGCAACATCAGAGTGGCGGCGGCGGTGGTGGCGGCCATGACCCCTTCGACCTCTTCAGTCGCTTCTTCGGTGGCCATGGTCACTTTGGCCACTCCACCGAAGAGCCCCGTGGCCGCAACGTCGAGGTCCGCGTCGAAATCTCCCTCCGCGACTTTTATAACGGCGCCTCCACCGAGTTCCAGTGGAACAAGCAGCACATCTGCGAGAAGTGCGAGGGCTCCGGCAGCGCCGACGGAAAGGTCGATACCTGCTCAACCTGCTCTGGCCGTGGCGTGCGCATCGTCAAACAGCAGCTCGCGCCCGGCATGTTTCAACAGATGCAGATGCGCTGTGACGCATGCGGTGGCAGGGGCAAGATTATCAAGCACAAGTGCCCATCGTGTCAGGGTCAGCGTGTCGAGAGGAAGCCCACCACTGTCAATCTCAAGATAGAACGAGGTGCCGCCAGGGATTCGCGAGTTGTGTTTGAGAACGAGGCCGACGAGAGCCCCGACTGGGTCGCTGGCGACCTCATTGTCCAGCTACTCGAGAAGGAGCCATCGCTGGAAGTTGATAACCCAGACAAGGTGGACGGTGTCTTCTTTCATCGTAAGGGGGATGATCTTTACTGGACCGAGACGCTATCTCTCAGGGAAGCGTGGATGGGCGACTGGACACGTAACCTCACCCACCTCGATACCCACGTCGTCCGTCTAGGTCGCAAGCGCGGCGAAGTCGTGCAGCCGGGACACGTTGAAACTGTCGTCGGCGAGGGCATGCCCAAATGGCACGAAGATGGCGACAGCGTGTATCACGAGACTGAGTTTGGTAACCTCTACGTCGAGTACGTGGTGCTCCTGCCAGATCAGATTGGAAAGGACATGCACGGCGAGTTCTGGGATCTGTGGGAGAAGTGGCGAGCAAAGAAGGGCATTGACTTGCAAAAGGACAGTGGGCGAGCAGAGAAGCATGATGAGTTATAATGACTGGGGGAACCCCGTTGATGCAATGTACGAGAATTGGGTATGATATATAGGTATACAAGGAGGGATGTTGGGTTGCAGCGAATTCCACCAAAGAGACTTTATATTTGACAATATGAATAGCAGCAAACCAGATATGATTAAAAGCAAAGGAATACGTTGTCGTTTCTTCTATGTAGGCCGTTACTATATCGGTTTAGTCGTAAGGTCGTATCAATATTCAGAAACCATGTCCCATCCAAAGAAATCCACCATCAAACTGCCGCCATACCTAAACCAAACTATATAGGAAATGGTCGTTAATTCGTCATGCGGCGTCTCCTCCTCCGTCTGTGTCTTCGTTGTCTGTCATCATCAGATCCGTCATCAAACTCGTCATTATAGCCCCTGTTACGGTCTTCGATTGCCCCCTGACGCTCTGGAGCAACCAACCCTCCGAGAACGGTTCCCAAAACACTCATCCAACTTTTTCTTCCTTCTAGAGCTCCCGTCATTTCGCGTACAAATAGGTCTACCATTTCACCATCAGTTCCAGCGACTTGCCATGCGCCTCGAACGTCCCAATCTCCACGATGTTGAGGAGTGCGTTGAAAACTGCCACTTCGACTTGTTATTTCACGTCGGGATGTAGATCGACCATCGAGTCGTCGGCCGCTCTTATCAAATCGATCCGGGAGCACCTCAACGGAATCATCTGAACCAAAACCACGACCCCGAACCATGCGTTTGCGCCCGGCAATTGAATCATCAGAGGAAGATGACGAAGTGGAGGAAGATGACACGGCACTACGGTTACGATTTTGACGTTGAAGGAAAGGAACAAGACCGTATCTCTCGTCAAGGGCGTCTTGCTCTGCTTTACGCCGTGCTTCTTCCAGTGCTGCTGCCTCGGCTTGCTCGCGGTGATGTCTCTCCATTGTCATCTCACTTCTCGGCGACATCGGACCCCAGATGACCGATTTTCCCGCTGCGGTTTCACCACCGTCTGATATTAAGGAATCTGAGGACTGTCAGTAGCTGAACCTGGTTATGAATGAAGCCTACAAGTACGATGGAACGCACCCTCGTCTATACCTCGTGATCCAAGGCCTTGGGGAGAGTCACTCACTTGATCAGGCGGGATCCGTCCGCCAACTTGAGGCGGTCCCGGAGGTGGTGGAGGCCCTGGAGGAGGTGGTGGAATAGAAGTATTGTTAGGCGCTGTCCGGGGCGCTGCTGCTGGGGGAGCAGGATACCCAGTGTAGTCTTGCGGTACATAAGGCTGGAAATCACTGCCAGTCTCTGGATAGCGCGGGAACTCGGCGACTCCGGCCGGCCCATTATCTGTCGGATAGGGAGGGTAGTATGCGCCGCCTGAAGCTAATGGTGGTGACTGGGTGCGACGATTGTCAAAGTATCGCTCATCGTTCACATCTATTCAATAAGGTCAGTCTGGGTCTTCGCCATCTCGTCATCTCGCCATCTCAACCTACCTCTGGGATGGTCTCGAGACCTGGACCGGGGGCCTCGACTGGGATCTCTGCTCCTGCTCTGGCTCCTGTCCCTACCCCTGTCCCGATCGAGGTCCCGATCCAACTCTCGGCTTCGCTCTCGCTCTTGCTCTCTTCGTTCTCTTGAACGTTGCTCTCTCTTCTCTCTGTCCTTCTTATCCTTGTACTCCTTGATACCAAGCGCTGCGGCGCCTGCAGCCGCCATGTTTCTCAGTTGGCTCTTGCTTCGTTTCTTATCGTGGTTATCGGATACAGAAGGGGATCTTGAGCCATCATGATCCCGTCTTCTGCGTCGCCTGCGTCTTCTCGCTTCTGCCTCAGACTCGTAGCCCCGCGACGCAGGACGCGGGCCAGCTGGTGCAAGCGGGTCGGTGCCGTATTCAATCATGCCTAGCTCAGGATCAGTCCCGCGCTCTGAACGGTTGGAACGGGCAATCGACCTGCTGCGGCTGCGGCTGCGGCTCAGGCTTCTGCCTCGTGAACTCCGCCGTCGAGAGTGCCCATCATCGCTGCTGCTATCATACTCTTCCTCTTTTTTCTTTTGATGGTCCTTGTACATCTTGCGAGCGAGACCAGCAACTGCAGCTCCTCCAGCAAGCTCTGCAGCGCGACGGACGCGAGATTTGCTACGAGACCGGCTGCGGCTGCGGCTGGAGCTTCGGCTGCGAGAAGAGGATGCGCGTGACTTTGACCTATTACGAAGGTGTTTGACGAGGCCAGCAGTGGCCGCAGTACCTATGGCAGCCTTCGCAGCAGTTGAAAGGCTGCGGTGGCGGCTGCCCTTGGACTTCACAGATCGGGAACGGGATACGATGGTCCGAGACCGAGACCGAGAGTATCCATCAGAATAATACCCACCGCGAGTCCGGCTACGACCACGGATTGCTTCTTCCTTTTCGACTTTGTTGGCTTGGTAGTACTTGGCAGCACCTGCAGCGGCGAGAGCCACGGCAGCGATGCCAAGGCCTTTCTTGATCCTGGAATGTCGATCCGGAGACTCGTCTTCTCCCCAGCGGTCCTCGTAGGCGCTATGGGCCCTCCGAAGGGCTTCACTACCCAAGGCACCAAGGGCAGCTCCAGCAATCACCTTTTTGCCTCGGTTTTCCGGCAGGTCACCGTAATCGTCGCGGCGGCTATTCAAGAGGGCTGTGATGCCGGCACCCGCGAGAGCGCCCTCAGCCAAGTGTCGCCTGTGATCAGTGCTCTCACTTCGCTCACGACGGCGGATCACGGTGCGACGAACATAATAATCGTCGTCATCGCTATAGTACTCATGGCCGCGTCGACGGCGATCATATCGCTCGACTGAATAGTCATGGTGGTGATGGTGATGACCGCCATGGTCTCGTCTCTCCCGGCGGTAGTAATACTCTTCTTCTCGCGGCTCCCTCCGGACAATCTCACGGGGCTGTTCTTTCTCGCGGACCACCACAATACCTGGATCCTGTCGTGGAATGATGATAGGAGGAGGAGATGGTGCCTCTTGGACAATAATCTGCTGGGGTTCCGGGGCACGTTGGCGGATAATGACGGGCTGGGGTGGAGGTGGGGGAGGGTCGAGAGGGCTGTAGTATTCGGTCTCTTTGCGATATCGCTCAACTTCGCAGCCGTCGCGGTCGTCGATGCGCTCCTCTACCCGCTTCTCAACTCGATAGTCCCCATCGTCGCGGCGTTCAATGCGCTTCTCATACTTGACGTCATCCTCAATCGGCGGAGGTGGTGGTGGGGGCGGAGCAGTGAAGCGAGAATGCCGGTCCCAGTCCTGGTCAACTCGCTCAATCTCCTTCGTCTCATAAGTGGTGACCCGAGGTTGTCCCATGGGAGGTCCTGGGGGAGGAGGAGGGGGAGCATAGTACTCTCGGGTGTCCTGCTCGTAGAAGCTTGCGCGTGAGCGATCGCCAGCATGAGATCCGATAGCAGAACGGGAGCGATCTAAGAATCGTGTAAGCGAGAGTCAATCTGGACTTTTGAGTATTGCCGAATGGAGGACATACGGGAGCGACGGTCGTCATCAAATTCACTGAACCTCTCGGTGCGATCGAAATGCTCGGGTCGGCCTGGCTTCACCTTGTACCTGCGAATAGTAGTAGTGGTACGACGATCATCGTCCGAAGAGCTCTCGGAAAAGTCGCGCGGATCACGCCCACGCTGCTCGCGGAAGAGGCGTTCTCTGTAGATGGGCTCACCCATGGCGGGGGCGGGGCGGGTATGTTGCTTGAAGAGCGAGCAGTTTGGACGAGGAACAGGAGAAGCAAAGGAACAAGCAGCGAAAGGTATAATAAATTATCACGAGCAAAAATTCGATGGATTGCAATTGAATTTGGGCAGGGAAAGGATGTTGGAGTGAGAAAAAAAGGAGGACATGTATGATGAAAAGTGCGGGAGGGGGGGGAAGAAGAATATGGAGGCAATGACGGAAGAGAGACGTCGTCGGCAGGTGCTAAGGTCCCGGTTCTTGCAGCTTGTTGGTGCCAGGTGCTGGTGCTGAGAGGCTAGAACAGGGCGCAGGAGTCAAGGATGGCTTGGCTTGCGCTTGCTCTAGACTGGATTCTTGGAGAAGGCTCGACCGTCAATGGAGGGTAAGAGGGATGGGGTCACCAGCTCCTGCCCGTCTGATGCCTGTTGGTGGAACCCTTGTTTTTAGAGCCACCACCCAAAAGGCCGACAAATCCTGGCGCTAATTCTCCCTGACTTCAGTTGAGTGGTTGCTTCTTCCAGAGGGAGTGGCTCCTGGTGGCAGTCAACCTGGAAGTTTTGCAGAGCTGGTGATGGTGGTGGCCACGGGTACGGCGGGCGGTTACGGGGCGAGGGCCAAGAAGGGAATGCAATAGAAGCATGGAAAAGGAAAGGGGGCGAAAGAACACCTAAGAAGAGGATGATAGAAGACCAGCTATGGCCAAGGCTTGGCACTTGGAAGCCGTATCGAGGGTATCTTATGTATCCTGATATCTCCCGCACAAGAGAAGACTCCTCTCCTCAGTCGTTGGCGCGTATGGTTCGGGTTGGGCCTCAAAAACTTTTTACTACTGCTACAAACGGTTCAACGCAACATTGAAAGAGACCAGCCCATCTTGAAAAAGAAGCCAAAGAAGACTCGGTAACCTCAAGCGAACGCACCCGATGGACGCAGCCCAATAACAAAGAACCCCCTTGCACATGGCACTGATGTCTTTGGGCTCTGAGCAAACAGAAAACGTCCACGCGTACCAACGCAAGCACCCGACGAACTCCCCATCCCATCGAAAAAAGCATCTAGCCGAGTTTCAGCCCTGTTCATACAGCAGCCGAAGCTTTTCTTTCAACCTCTCCGGACCATACGTTAAGCGAGCGAGCACGGAGTACAAAGGGCGTTCGTTCTACCAACCAGTTACATGGTACGTAATGGTAGGCACCCTCCGAATTGACTATCCGGACGGGAGATGAGCCCTCTCTTCCCCTTGACACTCAGGGAAGATCCCACAAGCCTGAATACTTAATATCCGGGGCAGGAGGAGCAATGATGTGGCAGGTGGTGATCTTTGCGCACATCAATGCCGTTGCTTGGTCAAAATGGCCCTGTTGATCAAACTATCTTGGTTAATTACCTACCAGGTCAATGTGATTGAAAAGACAGCGACGTTTTGGGCTGCAATGCCGTTGGCGACAGCCGCAATACAAACGCCGGTGCTTCTGACCTGCAAGTCAACATCTCGTCCTTAGCGTTGCTCGCATGCATGGTTAGCTCATTTTCAAGCCCAGCAGTGGCCGACAACCCGCCAGAGAGAGGGACTATCAAGATTCCATGACGTCCCCAACCCCCGGCAAGGTGGCATGTGGCGGCGGCGCACACGCACGCTACTGTATTATGGCCGTTTGCCCTGTCTTATTTGGACCCAGTCATGCCATGTATTTCCTCCAAGATGGTGTTCTTGCTGCATGGGAAGGGAATGGCAGACTCCAAGGCAGATAACCTGATGATGCTGGCAGGCAGAAGGGTGCCATCGACGGCATCATCATCGCCATTGTTGTTGCATTCCCTGCCAACTCCGATACAGCCTCCTCGGTATGGCTGTCACTCTCAGCCATGGCACTTCCTTGGGCAGTCATAACAACAGTCAGGCTCATGTCATCCTCCAAGTCCCCATGGGTAGCTCGCAATTAAAAAATATCCCCTTGGGCAAAAATCTCCGTCAGCAACATCGTCACTTTTCTAATTAAATGTGGTTGCTCGGTACTTCACCCCAGTCGCATCCACCCATGCATGACGGGAGCCCAAAAAACCATCCCTTTACAGATACTTCCATGGTAAACATGGAAAACCCATGTCGTCATAGCGTCCCCCTCCATTCCACTACTTCTTCTCCTTCTCGACCATTCAACCCCCCGCCCTGATGACCGTCGCTCGCTCGACCTTGATTTTTTCGGGTCATGATATCTGCAAATATCTTCAACCGTGATCTCGCCCAGCAAATCAACTCTTGTATGCAAAAAGGATCACGATCAGTCCCTTCCCCTCTCCTGCATGGAACCTACCTCCATACACGAGTAACACGTAATACGACATCCCGACCTCTTCACGAGACGGCATGACTGGACCATGTGTCACCAGACTGCATCGTGCGGGTGCATCGCCCACATGACGCCGCCCACTCCGGCTACTCCCTCGAAAAAACCATCCTCACCAGTTCAAGCTCCGCCCGAGTCGAGTGGGTATCTCCAGCTAATGGCAGAGTGCCTGACCCGACGTACAGGTTCAACACCAACACTAGTTAGTACTTTGCACGTAGTAAGCTCACGTCTTTCAACCCTGAGGCTGAACTCGCGACACCTGTACAGAGAAGCCCTACATCTTAATATCGGAAGGCTTCCAGTAAAAGTTCCAATAGGCAACCTTACAAAGAAACGTGGTGGAAAGCATTCGTTCTAAAACACATATAGGTACCTGGGTAGTCTACATATCTTTTATCTCCCGCTCTTACCGCGACTATCCGTCTACCGTCCCGACAGGATTACTTGTTTTGCCGTCCACACCACAGAGCCACGGGTGCCTGCGCTCGTCGTACGAAGTTCTCGGCCTCTTAAGCCGAAGAGTCTTAGAGGCAGTTTTAGCTATGAAGATATTGACCTGTCTTGTCTAGGGTAGCTGGGCGAAGAGCTGACTCTTCCAGGACATCCCATTCCATGCCTGGTTAAGCTGGCTGATGAAGAGATCATACGAATGCCGACGAACTTAATCATTGAGCTCATAATTAACTACGCATGTGGAATAAAAATTGCTCTGGTTACGTTTATAATAATGATAGCCACAGACCCGTCACACCTCTGAATATCAGCATGCCAATGAGGGATAGCTGAATCTCCAATGTGAAGAGACGCTTCCTGGACTGCCATAGTAATCGAGCTATGAGAGAAATATGGTAATTATAAGAACCAGCTCACCAGGACCGGAATTCGTTGCTGTGCTCGCTGTGGTCTCTGCACCCTCCGGTTAGAGTCGGCGAGACTCGAGAGATGATGCGTATGTTGTAACGTAGATGGACAGGGCTTAAACCATATGTGCATGCATAGACTCCCTCAAAAATTTTTCGCATTGCAATTCCAGACTAATCGGATAGTTACTCACACACAAGCGTGCAAGCCTTCTTATCGACGTCTAGGTTGCGTTGATCAATGACATGTCTGAAGGGGCCTCGACAACGTCCTCATAAGCCTTTTAGATTCGCTGCAAAGCCCGTATGGATTCATGGGAGCTTGCATGGACGAGTTCTCTCGACTCATATTATAAACCTATTTGAAGGGATGGAAGTTTCACAATATTCCGTGAAGAACTATATCGTAGCAAGTATTGTGTATGACTGGCTTCTCAAAATAGTTCTCTTTTTGTATCGACAATGTATATATACCCCCAACAATGTGTCCTAAACTCCAAACGGCAAATGTGTACAGTCCTAAGCCTGAAACTCCTCCTGGCTCTCCCTCATCATGCTCTACCGCACGAATGCAAATACCATACTTTGATAGACAACCTCCCATGGGACAGCCCTACTCATCATATCCATGCTTGTTGCCTAGTACACCAACGCCCCCGCTGCTGCGTCTTCGCTTACCCAAGACCTCACGAACCCAATCACTTATCGTGAAGCCCCAATGTCCTGCCACCAAGACGCCGCTGACAACGTTGATAATCTTCACCAAGAATGTCAGAATTCCATCACGGCTCTCATGTACAGACAACAGAATGGGCTCAATGTCATATTTGACGAAAATGCCGGGGATCCAGTTGTCGTTGACCTCCTTGCTCTGCTCGGTGACGGCATATTGGTTTGTTACAATCTTCTTCGAGCCGACACTGTAGATGGTGGGAACGATGGAAAGGTAGTACTGAAACTTGTGAAAGTTGGCGCTCGCTAAATTGACGGTACGATCGAGAGGGTTGACGAGGGAGGGATAGAAGGGACCGTAGGACAACTCGGAGATGATGTGTGAGAAGTTGAAGTCTGCCACCGGTCAGTTGAGTTCAATCAAGTGAATCACACGTTAAGCTTACTGCTGTGGTCGAGATGCTCGCCAACTTCCATATATCCGTGGCCGCGAGCCGTGATATGGAAATCGCCTTGTACCTTGTTCAAATCCAAGCTTCCGTAGATACGGCAGCTGTCGGCTCGACCCCTGAATCGAGGAGTCTTGGCCCATTTTGCCTTCTTTTTTCCGAGAGCAACAATATCGTGAACATGCTCCTCGCCGAAGCCCTCCTCCTCATAGCCTAAGCTCTTCCAGCCTGCATTGGTAACAACACGGCCGTGGTTGTCCCTTCCCAGCTTGTGCATGCCCTTGTTGTCCACCCATTGGGCCCAAGTTGTAGGATCGCGTTGCAGTCGCTTAGCAGCGACAATTCGATCGCCCGAGGCGTCCTGAACGTTTACGTGAACATCGGAACAGTGCATCTTGACGACAAGGTCGAGATTAATCTGCAGCTCGTGGCCGACACCCTTTTCGACAGCAAAGTTGTGACTTTCGGCGCCCCGCCACCACCGGGAAACCTCTCCCCAGAGGAGAATGAAGGATATTATGGACATGGCGACGGTCCATTTGCCGCCACCGGAGGTTCGTGTGACATATTGCGGTTTGGATTTGGCTACATAGAAGTCAGCGCACATCATGACGGAACCATAGCTTGGGAGACGTACGGAATGCGTCAAAGGCAGAAACCATGGAACCAGCCTTGGCGCCAAAGGCATCCTCGTCGAGGATTGGCTTTTCGTCACCGTTCATCATCTTGTACGAATCGAAGGGGATGATTTTCCAGGAGAAATGAATGTCTTGGGTGGGAAGGTATGCAAAGTTGACAGGTCGCTCGCTTCTCAGTAAAGGACAGCAGTACTGTTGAACGCGCGGCCGTTACAGCGCGGCTCGATGTCCACCAAGAAACTCAACCGGAGGTCGTTACCGCATGCCTCTGAAATGACACGGAAGAATTGGAGCGGACGTTAAAGTCCCAGGAATTTCCAATATCCAGTAGCAGAAACGAAAGTGTCGAGTCAAAGGAGTTTATTTCGTCTTATTGAAGCGTTCCTGGCGCAAAGCGAAAGGACAGCTTAGCCAAATACGTCGCGGATGGCCCATCCTGGTCCAGGGTCCAGCATCTGATTGGGCGCACTTCGGAAGTGGGATAAAGTCATGCCGAGCTGGGATGGAGCCCACCCGAGAGAAGTGAGAGAAGTGAGAGAAGTTAGAGAAGCTCGAGAGAAGAAAACGGTTGAACATCATACCAAAGCCAGATTAATATAGACAAGTCTTTAAATATGAAGTTTATTTGATATATGTTAATACTTGAATTTCGAAAATACGGCTTGGGAGTTCCATCATTGTCATGCATGAATTTGGATGTTTTGAATTACACCTCCAGCTTGCTCCCAACATGTGAGATGACATCTTTTGCTTATTCTGCAAGACGATATGGGATGGACCCGTGTATTCGCATGTATTCTGGTTTTATGCCATTTTACACCATAATCCAATCATCACGTTCACATGAAATGCGTCCCATGTGCCAAGCACAAAGAATAAAGCACACGCATACTTGATTAGATGTGTCCCCTTCTAAAAATATCCTCAGGGGTAATGAGCATCGATTTTCTGTGCTCCAGGCGCTTGGCCCACCACGCACGCCATTAAGGAACCGTGCTGCTGCCGAATTGAACCGACGGCTAAACGAACCGACGGGAGCAGTCATGGAAGATGGGAAGATGGGGCTGGCTGGGGTGGACTTTTCCAATGCAAGAAATGGACGCAAGTCTGGGCACAAGATATTTGTCCTGAATGAAGATTGGCTTGATTCCTCTCTTGTTTTTATTGTCTCAGCGGGAAACCTGTTATAATATGGAGCCAAGTATCATAACTGGCTGTCTTGGTGCCTTGCTTTGTTTTTTTTTCCCCTCCTTTATTGGGTTTTTGTTGTGTGTTGAATTCGTGGCTGCTCACCAGATCGCCCTTTTCAGTGGAGGATCGTTCTACAGGATCTACACTGTATGTAAAATCATGATGCATGCGCTTCTGAGAATTCAACTAGAAAAGTAGATGCATTCAATGAAGCGCCAGAACAACCTCGAAGCTATGCGCTCTAATCATTTTTTGGTTGTGATTGGTTCCGTTTCGCTTTATCTCGTAGGTAGTGGCCTTGTAATGCTCTTGCGGGCGTGAACCCCAAAAAAGGGAGGTCGCCGAGCAATCAACAGTCCAGAACCACCCAGCTTGGCACTCACGATGCCCAGAAAGACGATCAGATGCAAGAGCCGATCTATTACTTGGCAAGGCTACCCATCGACATATTTTTGAAACGCTTAGCTGTATCATCATAATTTTTTCTGAGAGCAGATCACTTTGAATAACGGCACTGTCCTTCGCGAACCCGGGACGATGGAGACTCTTTAAGCTCACGGGCTTCGGCTTGAGCAGGGGCAGAGCTTAAATCCAGGCCAAGCTGGGCGAGGCCAACTCCAGGGAGTGAGCCCTATGGGGAGATGAGAAGCAGGGGAAGGGAGCCACTTACTCCGTAAATGCCACTGGATGGCCCGCAGGCTTGGCTTTTGAGCGCTTCCGACAGAGCCGTAACGATATGGGGACGGATCAAACTTGGAGAGATGCGCTCGCGCCTGGTGCTGCCAAGCAACCAATGTCCCCAAGAACTGTCGCGCGACACCTTACGGTGTGTCACTAATCAATCAATCAATCAAGAACCGCGCCAACATCAGCGGGGAGTCAAAACGTGTGCAGCACATCTCGGGGAGCACTGGGGAACTAGCCCCTGATCAACACGCCAAAGGCAATAGACTTGCCTGAGCTCTGTGGCAGTGCAGCATTTCAGTGGGCTGTCTCGTATTAAGCCGGCTGCAACAGCACTGCAGCAATCTGGACGGTGAACCATTTATTCGTACCAAGTACCGCTCCGCTCACCCCGTGTTTGCAATCTCGTACCGGCCTAGTTCCACGAGAAGGCGTGAAAGGTTACCTCGTAAACCGGAGGAAGCTCCAAGCAGCGTTTCTACAAAATTCTTGATTCTCTAACCCTTCAGGTAGACAGGAGGCACCTTTTTTTTGCGTGCATAATGTACAAATTGGCTTTGCGAGAAGCGAACCTTGAGAAAAAACGGCTTCAGAACGTGCAGTAATTGGCTGCTCGACCTCAGGTTAATGCTTTCCAGCCAGCCGATAACCTCCACTTTTCTCATCCAGTCCCACACCCACACCCACACCCCCCTTGCCAACTTGCCAACCCCCTGTTCCTTCCCTTCCCTTTCGTTCATTCCTGTTTGGCATCTTTGTTGCTTGGCACTTGGCACTTGGCACTCGGCACCACGAGGGCCCTGTTCACCTTCCTCCATCTTTCCCTTCTCTTTCTTCTCGTCAACACCAAAAGCCAACCATCACCATTAATCTTGGCGCCTCACGACTTCCATATTCTTCCATTTTAAAACGACACAAGGGCGCCGCTCGTTTTCGCCCCGTCTTGTTTCGCCCTATATTTCCCTTCAGCAGCCCAGCGCTTCCGCGCGCCTCCACTCCTTACACCCTGTCTGTCGGTGACGACACGATCTTGAATTTCCAAACTTCACGCGACGACAGCTTGACTGTCTTGCTTCTCGCATCCATACTTCTCTTTCTCTGTCGGAGACTTATTAATTACTCAACATGAAGTCGTTTCTATCGACCAGCGCTGCCGTGTCGCTCCTGGCCTCCGCTGGCTTGGTCAGCGCTCAAGTAACACCCTACAGCATCGACACTGATGGTATGGATGACCTCACCCGCTCTTCTGCTCAATCAAATTAGCAACAATCGGTTACCTAACTATAATTCTGCAGCGGACATCAAAAAGACAGCTTCTACCATCGCCTGGGACATGATGCAGTACTACAAGGGCAACGAGTCTGGCCAAACCGTTGGAATTCTCCCTGGTCCTCCCCCCAACGGTGATTACTACTGGTGGGAGGCCGGTGCCATGTGGGGGACATTGATCGATTACTGGAAGTGCACGGGAGATAGCTCCTACAACGACGAAATCACTGCTGCCATGCAGCACCAGGCTGGTCCTGACGCCGATTACCAGCCCGACAACGTCACTCTGTCCCTGGGAAATGACGATCAAGCTTTCTGGGGAATGTCTGCGATGCTTGCCGCTGAAGTCAAGTTTCCTAATCCAGCTTCTGATCAGCCCGGTTGGCTGGCTCTGGCTCAGGCCGTCTTCAACACTCAAGCCGACCCAATGCGACATGACAACACCTGTGGCGGCGGCCTGCGATGGCAGATTCCCTTCTCGAACAACGGTTATGACTACAAAAACAGTTCGTCTTGCGAACCCGTCAATCTCTGTTTTCTTTCGGCTAACTCTCTTAGGTATTGCAAACGGCTGTTTCTTCAATCTTGGTGCCCGACTTGCTCGATACACGGCTAACGAGACATACGCCAACTGGGCCGAGAAGACTTGGGACTGGATGTGGGGTGTGGGCTTTATTGACAACAAGCTGTGGCACATCTACGACGGTGGCCACGTCGAAAAGAACTGCACCGATATCAACAAGGCTCAGTTCTCTTACAACAGCGGAGTCCTCATCCAAGGTCTAGCTCACATGTACAATTATGTAAGTTGCTTTTTGTGCTGTTATGATACATCAGCTAACCATTTTGAAGACCAACGGTTCCGAGAAGTGGAAGTACCGGCTCGATAACCTTCTGAATGCCACTCTCAACACCTTCTTCCCCGACGACATCGCCTACGAGATCGCCTGCGAGGACCACGACACTTGCACTACGGACATGTTTTCTTTCAAGGGTTACGTACATCGATGGCTATCTGTCACCGCCAAGCTTGCCCCTCACACCTCGGAGACGATCCTGCCTGTCCTGGCTACCTCAGCTGCCGCTGCTATCAAGCAATGCACCGGTGGTACCCTTGGCCGCACGTGTGGCTTCAAGTGGAGGAGTGGTAAATTTGACGGCAAAATTGGCGTGGGTCAGCAGATGAATGTCCTCGCTGCTGTGTCGTCACTGCTCATGGAGAAGACGGCCCCCCCTGTCACAGCCAAGACTGGAGGTACCTCCAAGGGTAACGATAATGCCGGCACTGGAGGTGACGGCAAGTATCTTGGCGATGAGCGACCTCTCAGCACCGGCGACAAGGCTGGTGCCGGTATTCTCACCTTCCTCGTTCTTGCGGGTGCATGTGGCTTGTTTGGTTGGATGAGCTTCGGAGAGTAAGCCAGCCAAGAAAAGGGATTTTTTTTAATCTTTTGTTCTCTGGCTATTTGGACCAATGATGAGATCGTGTTATTTGAAATGTTCACCTTTGCCTTGTCCTTTTGAGAGGAGAAATGAGAGCAATGCACTTGGCGTTGGATGGTTGTTGGATTTATACGGCCTGGCATGGCTGGTTTCTTTTACTTAAATACCACTTATTTCGAGTTGTTCCATCATGGATTTGCAATTAGTATGGGAAAAGACTACTGGCTCGTTACGTAGGTATTAGGGCCTATGAAGCCGAGGCTTTAAAACCGGGCTATGAGTAGTTTCTCAAGATATGGCAAGATAGTGTATAGCTGCCACCTTCTAGATAGTGTCATGTTATAAACGATTTGGCCTTCGATTTCGTTAGAAGCATGGTTTTGTAATTTTTCTACATCCCTGTATGTCGAAAACCTATTGGGGAGGTTGGCTTGACAATTAACTCTCTGATAGACGTCAAGTGGTAGTGCTATTCTCAGAAGATGGCCTATTCGGTTTCGATGAGCGTACATGTCGATATCACACCTTCGAGGCAGCATCCTGTGCTACTAAGTTATCATGCATTATTATAGAGACGAGTCTAAGCAATAGTAAGACGTGGCGTCCTCCAACTCTCCAGCTTTCTCGTTAGACAACTACTGTTGGCACGTTCATGTCGCGAGCCTTTGTCTCAAAGAGGTTGCTCCAATACATATATCTGCATAGTTATGACTTGGTAGGCTTTCAGGAGTGGTTCGTACGCATTTAGCGATATTCTGATAGGGTGGCTCCTCGCTCGATGGTAGATGAGCGCAGATTCCGGCTTCAAGATGTACCTGATAGTGAAGTGGCCAGTATGATTCAAAATTGTTTCTAAGTGAGTCGAGCTACAGGCTTTTATGCACTTGAAGCAGTGCCCCAGATAGCAATATTCTACTTACAGAATGTCATACAAAGAGATGAACGTCCTTTATGGCGCTCACAGAGACCCCCTATATCTCTTGTGACACGGAACATGTCAAGAACTGGTCGGCATACTCGCCAACGTGAATACTATAATGGCACATTGGTGTGTAGGAGATAAACGAGTGAGAGAGATCAAATCTCGAGATTGATCAAGGTTCAATCTAAGAGTTGACGCCGGGACGGTGACAACTGGCCGGTGGTTTAGGAGGAGGGCTGAAATATTATACAACTGTACGCAAGTATAGTCCATTGATAAGAGCCTTCGTATGATCAAATTTCCATACATGGTACATGTACATAGCTGGAAAAAGGCCAGATATCAAGGCAGCCTTCAATATATTTGACCGTGTACATGCATGTCATGGTAAAAGCCCCCTATCCTTAATTCTCGGTACAGTTCCCAGCGGCACCTACATGCAGGCCCGTGGTAGCGTCCTGTGAGATGGCAAGCCTTTTCAAAGGATAGCCTCTTATCATTCAAGGCTTCTAGCTAACACACATGACTACCTCCTCTCAACAAGGCCGTCAGAGGCTGCATAGCAAGGTACCAAGGGAGGCATGTCGACCAGGACCGGAACTTTGACCCGGTGGTATCTACTCACGAGACCCAATTAGCTAAGCCAGGCAAAGCTGCTGTCCGGAGATATCCCGTCCCCAACTAAGCCATTACCTAACAGTTTCGTTATCTCTCTCTCTCCTGTTCCTGACTGTAGTTATCTTTCTGGGGTATTTATTGTCGATGCTTGTGCAGGGAGGACGGCAACGCGCGAAATCCGGGGAAATAAGCTCTGGAAGAGATCTAAAGTTGGACGGTGAATAGGATTGACGATGGCGTGCATGTGCATGTGCATGTTGTATTGAGGATGGCTTGATTGGGCATGTCAATGTACATGCTAGAATGACTGGCGAGGGCTTCTCATGAGAGTACAAAAGAGAGTCTGGCACCTTTTCCTTGGCCATGGTATGAATACACACAGTGATCCTCACTCATTTATTATAAAGACAAGCTCATCATACCGGTAGTCCAAAAGAGCTTCCAAAAATTGTGTCAATGGATCAACTGTCCTTCGTACCCAGCTCTGAGCCGAATGCTTTTGGTTCGACGGGAGCATCCGCACCTTCCACCCTCTCTCAGATCTCAGAGCTAAGGGAAGGTTAAGTTGCCTGAGATCAGCACGAGGAAGGTACCAGTCAATTCGCTACCTCTATTACCTACTGGAAGGTTGAACTTGGATTGAGTTTTGGTAATTAACTTTCAACTTTCAGAATCCTCTCGTTTGGTCAGCTTCTGCCACACAGCGAAGAAGACCAACAGGCAAACGAGCTACGGTGCTTGTAATGAAATCACAAGAACCAAAGGAACTGAAGAGGTGAGTGGGAATGCAAGAGCTCCCCGAATTCCTCCCTTGTTACAGCTTGGACCAGTCAGACGTCATCTTCCTTCACCATGGAGCAATGCATCGAGGCCATTGCTCGAGGCCAAGGACAAAGCTCGCCATCACGGGATCATTCCATTATTTCCACAATCCATGACCAAGCAAAAGCCAGCTAGAATGTTCATCGCAATGGAAAGCAAAGAAAATTTCTACCGACGAGTGACGACCACTTTCTCCAACACACAATACCGGTGGACCCGAACGAAATAGTCCCGACCATGCACAGCCGTCCAATCAGATTCCCTGCCTTCGACCTGGTGGCGGCGCCATGCCTCGCTTCTGGATTTCTATGGGGTAAGAATTACATACCCAAAACTCCAGCATCCAGGAACAACAAGGCCACATGACAGAGCCAAAGCCCATCACACGCCAGGCCCAATTGCCGTTAACTGCAAAGCGTCCACAAAGGCCAACATCAGATGCCACGGAATGGGTCGTTTTAGTCTCGTCGCCTCTTATTACGTCTCCTCAGCGCCTTTTTTTCTCCTGTTACAATGCCCTCAAGGCGCCGGAAATCGCTCCACCTGACTCCTGTCCAAGCAATGGCGACATGTCGAGCCAGCCTAGACCCATAGCTCT